>JAVIAB010000050.1:51852493-52022493 GCA_032433765.1 Megaustenia siamemsis
GTTTTACAATGATACACGCAGCTTTCAGTTTTACAATGATACACATAGCTTTCAGTTTTACAAAAATACACACAGATTTCAGTTTTACAATGATACACACAACTTTCAGTTTTACAATGATACACACAGCTTTCAGTTTTACATCGATACACACATCTTTGAGTTTTACATCGATACACACAGCTTTTAGTTTTGTGTTGTTTATTTTGGATGAACAGTCTGTTGCACGTGCCAATAGCATTAGTCTTGTCACAAACCATTTTAACCTCATTTTACGATATTCTAGTTGATTCTAATTTGGGGGGGAGGGGCATGTTAAAAGATACAACAGCCTATTAAAATAATATTGGAAGGGATAATACAAGGTAAAAGAAGCATAGGCAGACCAAGACTAACATGGACGAATAACATCAAAAGATGGACAAGTCAACCTATGACGATAATCTGCACCATCAAAGCAAGAGACAGAGTGGAATGGCGCTCCATGGTAGCCAACCTTCGATGCGGAGACGGCACTCAATGATGATGATGATGATGAGATGATTAGATGATTCAATGTTCCATTTTATACATTGGACCCACAAGAGTACACACCTTGACTTTATTTTCTAAGTTTCAAGCTTGAAACATGTTTCATCGTGAACATGCATTTATCTTTAAATGGGATCTTTGTCCTTATGTCTGGAGGGAGCCGCGATAGCTCAGTGGTTAGTGAACTGGACTACAAAGGACAAGGAGGTAGGGTTCGATCCCAACCGACGGCTTCAGGGTTCACCCAGCCTTAAATGGGCACCGGATTTTTTTTCTGGGAAAGTAAAGCGGCACGGGCGTAATACCGACCACATTACCCCAAAATCATGTGCCGAAGATCTGTAAAATTTATGGTTAATAACACCATATTCCCTATACGCTGCCACTTGGCGTGACGGGGGAACTTTACTTTATATATATATATATATATATATGTCTGCAGTTGGAAATCTTTGTTCCTGTGGCTTTGGGTACACTTGGAGATAATGATATCTGTTCTTGTGGTTTAGGGAATACTTTCAGGTAATGATATGTTCTTGTGGTTTAGGGCATACTTTCAGATAATGTTATCTGTTCTTGTGGTTTATGATACACGTGGAGATAATAATCATTGTCCTTGTGTTCTGGTCTGCATATGCAGATAATGATCTTTGCTCCTGTGGTTAGGCTACACTTGAAGATAGTAATCTTTGTCCTTGTGGTCTGGTCTGCATATGCAGATAATGATCTTTGCTCCTGTGGTTAGGCTACACTCCAAGATAATAATCTTTGACCTTGTGGTATGTCCTACAGTTGGAGATAATAATCTTTGTCTTTGTGGTTTAGGATACACTTGTAAATAATTATTTTTGTTCTACTGGCTAATCTTTAAAAAAACGACTAATACGTAATTTATACTGAGAGCAAACAGTAATAATAAAATATAACAAAAAGAACTCTACAGCTATCGATATAAAAAGAGGAGTAAGACAGGAATGTATCCTAACACCAAGCACAGAGATGCCGGGTCTAAATATTAATGGAAAGATAATCAATAACATACGATAGTTAATGATACTGTATTATTAGCAAAATGTTCTAAAGATATACAACAATTACTTAATGACATAAACAAGACAAGCAAAAAAAAAATGAATTAGATATAAATATCGAAAAGACAAAAACAATGATCATAAACAAAGATAATACACAAAACCTACAAGTGGATATCAAAGTTGAAGGAATAGACCTGGAGACATTTCAGAGCTACAGTTATCTTGGACATACAATAACTAGTGATGGAGCATATAAATCTGAAATAAACTAAAGATAAGGAATGGCAAACAGTAATTATAATGCCATGAAAATTATACTAACATCAAAAGAAATGACACCAGCACTAAAACTAGAGTAGTAAAATGTTATATATTTTCATTATTTCTGTATGGTGCAGAAACATGGACATTAAACAAGAAAACAGAACAGAAAATTGAAGCCTTTGAAATGTGGATTTATAGAAGAATATGAAGATTTGGATGGAAAGAAAAGGAAACAAATGATGAAGTCTTAAAGCAACTAAAAATGAAAAGAGAACTACTAAATACAATTAAGACGAGACAAATGTAATTTTTGGGACACGTTAAAAGACACAGCAGCCTACTTACTAAAAGTAATCTTGGAAGGGAATATACAAGGTAAAAGAGGCAGAGGCAGACCAAGACTAACATGGACGAGTAACATTAAAAGATGGACAAGTCAGCCTATGGCAACCACTATGAAAGCAAGAGACAGAGCGCACTGGCGCTGCATGGTAGCCAACTCTCAATTTGGAGACGGCACTCAATGATGATGATGATGGTAAATCTCCAGGACAATGCAATAGCTACTCTTTAATCTTACAGTCAATCCAATTCAGCTCGAGACAAGTTATAGGATTATGAGTTTTCTCCAAAAGACAAGCTCTTTAGCTCTTTGAGAGCTTGAGACATAAGTAAAATGCGCTACTAAAATCTGCAATGAAGACTAAAAATACCCGCAAAAAATAACAATGAAAGAAATCTGGCTATGTACACATTTTAATTTATTCTAATTTCTACAACTTCTTTAAGAGCGGCTATAAAAAAAAGGTAAATATAAAAATAAAAAAACCACTACCCCTCGTTGTAGCCAATAGGAATTATATTTAATTGTAACTTAATTGTATTTAAATAACTAATTATAGTTAATTAGTTGGTTATATAGTTGGTTATTTAGTTGGTTGATTGGTTGGTTATTTAGTTGGTTATTTAGTTGGATGATTGGTTGGTTATTTAATTGGTTATTTAGTTGGTTATTTAGTTGGTTGATTGGTTGGTTATTTAGTTGGTTATTTAGTTGGTTGATTGGTTGGTTATTTAGTTGGTTATTTAGTTGGTTGATTTGTTGGTTATTTAGTTTACTATTTAGTTGTTGATTGGTTGGTTATTTAGTTGGTTATTTAGTTGGTTGATTGGTTGGTTATTTAATTTAGTTGGTTGATTGGTTGGTTATTTAGTTGGTTATTTAGTTGGTTGATTGGTTGGTTATTTAGTTGGTATTTAGTTGGTTGATTGGTTGTTTATTTAGTTTATTATTTAGTTGGTTATTTAGTTGGTTAATTGGTTGGTTATTTCGTTGGTTATTTAGTTGGTTATTTAGTTGGTTGACTGGTTGGTTATTTAGTTTATTATTTAGTTGGTTTTTTAGTTAGTTATTTAGTTGGTTATTTAGTTAGTTATTTAGTTCATTGATTGGTTGGTTATTTAGTTGGTTATTTAGTTGGTTATTTAGTTCATTGATTGGTTGGTTATTTAGTTGGTTATTTAGTTGGTTGATTGGTTGGTTATTTAGTTGGTTATTATTTGGTTATTTAGTTCATTGATTGGTTGGTTATTTAGTTGGTTGATTGGTTGGTTATTTAGTTGATTGATTGGTTGGTTATTTAGTTGGTTGATTGGTTGGTTATTTAGTTCATTGATTGGTTGGTTATTTATTTGGTTGATTGGTTGGTTATTTAGTTCATTGATTGGTTGGTTATTTAGTTGGTTGATTGGTTGGTTATTTAGTTCATTGATTGGTTGGTTATTTAGTTGGTTATTTAGTTGGTTATTTAGTTCATTGATTGTTTGGTTATTTAGTTGGTTGATTGGTTGGTTATTTAGTTTATTATTTAGTTGGTTATTTAGTTGGTTTTTTAGTTAGTTATTTAGTTGGTTATTTAGTTGGTTGATTGGTTGGTTATTTAGTTGGTTGATTGGTTAGTTATTTAGTTGGTTGATTGATTGGTTATTTAGTTGGTTATTTAGTTGGTTGATTGGTTGGTTATTTAGTTGGTTATTTAGTTGGTATTTAGTTGGTATTTAGTTGGTTGATTGGTTGTTTATTTAGTTTATTATTTAGTTGGTTATTTAGTTGGTTGATTGGTGGTTATTTTGTTGGTTATTTAGTTGGTTATTTAGTTGGTTGACTGGTTGGTTATTTAGTTTATTATTTAGTTGGTTTTTTAGTTAGTTATTTAGTTGGTTATTTAGTTAGTTATTTAGTTCATTGATTGTTTGGTTATTTAGTTGGTTATTTAGTTGGTTATTTAGTTCATTGATTGGTTGGTTATTTAGTTGGTTATTTAGTTGGTTGATTGGTTGGTTATTTAGTTGGTTATTTATTTGGTTATTTAGTTCATTGATTGGTTGGTTATTTAGTTGGTTGATTGGTTGGTTATTTAGTTGATTGATTGGTTGGTTATTTAGTTGGTTGATTGGTTGGTTATTTAGTTCATTGATTGGTTGGTTATTTATTTGGTTGATTGGTTGGTTATTTAGTTCATTGATTGGTTGGTTATTTAGTTGGTTGATTGGTTGGTTATTTAGTTCATTGATTGGTTGGTTATTTAGTTGGTTATTTAGTTGGTTATTTAGTTCATTGATTGTTTGGTTATTTAGTTGGTTGATTGGTTGGTTATTTAGTTTATTATTTAGTTGGTTATTTAGTTGGTTTTTAGTTAGTTATTAAGTTGGTTATTTAGTTGGTTGATTGGTTGGTTATTTAGTTGGTTGATTGGTTAGTTATTTAGTTGGTTGATTGATTGGTTATTTAGTTGGTTGATTGGTTAGTTATTTAGTTGGTTGATTGGTTGGTTACTCGTCGGATTGTCCACATCACACATCCAACAACAGTCCATAAACGCTCATATCTCCGTCCCAGCAAGATCCGCATGGGTGACTTTATGAGATGATAAATCAGTTCACAATTCTATCCTCGATCTCCTCGTAGTTCTCTTGAATCTGGCTAACATCCTTCCTGACAAACATGAAACTCCAGGAATCACACCAGGGCTGCAATGTATCGAACAAAATTCCATCATCTTGCCCTTCATTTATAATAAGCGTACGGGCGGTTTAGATATTTACGAACGTTCATCATGATTACGTAACACACACAACAATGGATGCGCACCAAAACGCCCGATTACTCTAGGTAAAGCAGCCAAAAACGTAGGAAACACCGTAGCGATAGCCCAAATCCATAAAGTGAAACCTTCGATTGACCTGGCAGAGCAGTCCATATAAGGAGCTGTAACTTGTAAATAATTGGCGCCGAACAAACACAACGATGGCCATTGAACGAACTTCGTTGTGATTACTTTAACCGCATAACAACAACAAGACGGGGGAAGGTTGCATCCACATAGCTACAATGGAGGATGGTTTTAGTACCCATATTTGTTTACATACCTTCGGGACATTAATGTTTGGGTGATGCAGTCGGTATTACGCCATTGTCCTCTTTCTTTCCCTAAGTAACCCGGTATCAGTTTAAGGTCGGGTGAACCCGAAACCACGGGAACGAACCCAAATTCTTTGCCTTTGTAGTCCAGTTCACTAATCGCCGAACTACCGCAAGTCAAGCTATATTCCAGTGACTTACATTCCCAGAATAAACCGTCTCTAGTAATGAATGCAAAAGTCCAACTTGAACGAAGAAAGATAATTTATTTCAGATAAATTAAACAACTGTGTGAACATGCCACACATTGATCGCGATAACTTTAAAAAGCCAGGTAGCATGATCAAATACACACATCTTTACACCCAGTTATCTCTTTATTCAGTCCGAATAGAACGTACACACTCTTCATGAGAGATTTGAAAAGGAACACGATGTTGAAAACAAATCGTGCAATCTTCTTTAAACCTGACACTTAAGTACGCACCGTGCGTTATTGAGCACGCGCGTGTTTTCTATCCTGTCGCGCGCAAGACAATCTTCGTTGTGTGCCCTGACAAAGTCTCTGTATTGCTTAAAAACACATTTCTCAATACAAATAGTCAACTTTTTCTTTCAACATTGGCTTCCATCCCGACAGATATTAACATTTCTCATTTTTCGTTATAACGATAATTGCTACTTGAGATGAATTATCGGTCCTTCGGGAAACCATTTTTCTTTCTGCAAAATTCAGGAGAGGAAAAAAAAAAACTCGGTCTTTTTTATTTAATTTCATTGTTTTCAGCAAAATGAAAACATTTCTAACAAGCACTGATAACGACTCGGCATTAGGGGAAAAAAAATGGTTGAGTAAATTCCTTGTTTGCGTCATTGTTGGTCGGTTCTATTTGTAGCTTCTTTATGCTTGAGCAGTTTAAACGTTTTGTCCTCGGTGGGGCATGAGTCGATGTGAAAAGATTGCCCGGAGCTCGTTAGGGAGGACAGATATCTGCAATCACGTGGGGACGAGCACACACTGTTGGAGTTGACGCCAAGGGCAGACAATGAAATCTTCCGGAAAATGCGTGACGGTTGTTCAGTCAATTACATTCATTTGAACCGTCATGCCTGCTTTGGGTATTTTAAACTCAATCACTCAAGGACACACTCACTCACTCACTCACTCAAGGACACATCCACTCACTCACGGACACACTCACTCACGGACACACTCACTCACTCAAGGACACATCCACTCACTCAATAACTCATTCAAGGACACATCCACTCACTCAAGGACACACTCACTCACTCACTTAAGGCACACTCACTCACTCACTCGCTCATTCACTCAAGTACACATCCACTCACTCAAGGACACACTCACTCACTCACTCACTTAAGGCACACTTACTCATTCACTCCCTCACTCGCTCATTCACTCAAGGACACATCCACTCACTCAAGGGCACACTCACTAACGCATACTACGCTTGTTTCCTCACTCAAGCGGCCACTCTCTCTCTTTTCCCTTTCTTTTTTTTTCATTCATTCGCGCGCTCACTGACTTCATTCACCCACGCATGCACACTTCCTTTTAGTCACTAGCTCATTCTCTCACTCCATATAAACACCTCCTTGATGCAGTCAATCACACACTGTTACTCAAGCGCTCTTGCTCAATCACTCACTCATTCACTCACTCACTCACTCACTCACTCGCTTCCTCACCCACTCACTCATTCACTCCCTCGCTCACTCGCTTCATCGCTTACTCACACACTCACTCATTCACTAACGCACTCGCTTCCTCACTCACTCACTCGCTCCCTCACCCACTCACTCACTAACTCTTAAAACCGATAATGTATGAAGTGGTATCACGAAAACCACTCACAAAAATGTAACATTTCTAGCTAAACTAAATATTGACGTCTGAATTAGATTGTTGTAGTTAATAAAGTAAAGAGCCGCGTGGCGTACAGGGAATATGGTGTTAGTAGTGACCATCATTTTTATAGACCTTCAGCACATGATTTTTGGGTAATGTGGTCAGTATTACGCCCGTGCCGCTTTACTTTCCCAGAAAAAAATCGGTACCCATTTATTAAGGCTGTGTGAACCCGGACCCCGTCTCAAGTCCTTTTATCCCAGTTCACTAACCACTGAGCTATCGCAGCTCCCGTTGTAGCTGATGTTCATATTTTTTTTTTAAATAAAAGACTGATAAATCTGAGAGTTTCGGGGGAATGCAATATTCAATTCTTGAACCACAAAAGTTGTTACATTCTAAGAATAAAACCTCTTCTAATGGATTTTAATGTATACTAGAGAAGGCATGTATATTTTATCTTCCTGGAAAGACACCCGCAAGCAAACCAACTAAAGTATCATTAATAAACAGCTGTCATCTATATTTAGACGGTATCATCAGACCAATCTCCATCAGTCTGTAATAAATGTCACCTTGACGGGATTGTTCAGGCCTCTTTGTGGCTCTTAGCCTACAAGGATCAGATCATATTTATAGAATGACAACACACGTTGTAACATCATGGGTAGAAATGTCGTTATTGTGTGGGCAAGCACTCGAGACCAAGAAAAACTGTTCCGTAGACTTCTAATTATGTGTCCGTACAACGTTTTTTTTTTTTATTAAATATATATTTAACAACATAACGATGTTTTTATCGTTACTACTGCGGACGGTCGTACTCTAATCAATGAAAGACGGAGTGGGGTTTCGTACATGACTTGTCAGCATCGGTGAGACTCCCGGAAGTTCGTAACAGCTAGGAGGGTCTTAAAGTCTGTTGTTTTGATGTGTGATGGTGATGGTCTAATCACCAACTAATTACTACATCAAGCTTGGGCGGATGGTGCTCGTAAACCTGGGAGGGCCGACCATCTAAGGACAGAATCCCCCTACAAAAAATAGACAATCTGCTGCCTTGCAGGAAGATTGGGGACAACCAAAGGCTAAGGAAAGTAAACCTGAATAAGATGCTGGCTGAAATCGGATGCACTGGGCCACTGGCGCAGAACACAGTGCAACGTTTTAACAAGTAATCAATCAGATGACTACATGTGAGAGTCTGGAATCCTACTCTGATTGAGTCTTGATCGCACAGAGAGAGATATTACTGTGAAGAGCCGAGACTGAAGTGATGCGGCCTGTTGAGCGGTTTACCAAGGCGGGTTAAAGAATAAAAAAAACTAAAGTACCCCTGTCACGCCAAGTGGCGTATAGGGAAATATGGTGTTAGTGACCCTATATTTTACAGACCTTCAGCACATGATTTTTGGAGTAATGTGGTCGGTATTACGCCCGTGCTGCTTTAATTTCCCAGAAAAAAAAATCCGCTACCCATTTAAGGTTGGGTGAACCCGGAAGCCGTCGGTTGGGTTCGAACCCTATCCCTTGTCCTTTGTAGTCCAGTTCACTAACCACTGAGCTATGGCGGCTCCCCAGGTTAAAGAATATGTCACGAAATTGTGAGGAGATGAAGAAGGAGGAGGAGGTGTAATAGACCAGAAGGTGAACAAGCACAAAAACAATGTGAAAGATACCAAGAACACGAAATAGAACAAATAGATGAAGAAGAAGGAGATGAAAAAGAACATCAAGAAGAACAAGTAGAGCAGAAGAGGAACAAGAACGAACGAGAAGGAGAAAAAAAAAAGAAAAGAAAAACACGGAGAACGAGAAGGAGACAAATAAAAAAAAAGAAGAGTAAGAAAGAAGAAGCGCATGAAGAAGAACAAGAACAGTGAGAACGAGAAGGAGAAGAATATAAAAAATGGAATAAACAGAAGAACATGAAAAAGGAGAAGAGGAAGTAGAAGGAGAACAAGAACAAGAAGAAGGAAAAGTAAGTAAATTAAATGGGAAGGCAGGATCAAACAATGTAGAATCTTGGTTTGATCGACTTTCTGTGAGCTGAATAAAATCGAGTGGCTGATGGGGACTGCTGACCGTATAAACGTGAAACATCAATTATTTAACACTCAACGGGAAGGAACAAATAAATCTAAATTGTTTCATCATCTTTTTGTAACAAATTACTATAACAATAACGTTCAATAAAGTAGGCTGCATGTAACTGACAAAGACAGCAGGAGTCGGCTCCCTCAATGAGATTGAGATGTGTGCACTGAAGAGAGACATATGGCGAGATTTAATAAATGTTTTTATGCAAGGATTTTGACTGCTAGAAAGAAAATTTAGAAAAAGAGAAAGAGTATCTGGATCTATGACCTATGGGCCGGCCACGGCTCGAAAGGTCAATAAATAGGTAGATAGATAGATAGATAGATAGATAGATAGATAGATAGATAGATAGATAGATAGATAGATAGATAGATAGATAGATAGATAGATAGATAGATAGATAGATAGATAGATAGATAGATAGATAGACAGATCTTCATTATTATCAGTTCTTTATTTCGCAACAAAGCTATTCCCTTGAAATTTATGGTGTCATTTCTCTTTGTTCTCCTCATGTTTTTTTCTTTAGCCGAGTTTTTTTTCTGCTGTATACGTTACACCCACTATTTGCTCCTGCTGCCAGCTTTGCCGCAGCACTGCCATTATTTGTCTGCTTCTTACTTTCTTCTGTTTGCCACGTTATATAAGCTTCCAGTTGATCCCTCCCCATTTAAGTTATCTGATTACCGTGACATACTAGTTAGTGGCTGGGTAAAGTGTTACATTTCACTGTCCCAGGTAGCATAATATGATAGTGAGGCGGGCTAGTGTTCCATCTCGCTGGTATAACTTTTCTCATCTAACACACCGAGCCAGGATTCCAGTGTATTTTTTCAGTTAGGAATAGCGGAGATATATATTATTTGTTTTTATTTCCTTTACTTTGTTTAAAATAACAATTGTTTCCTTCCTTCCTTCCTTCCTTCATCGCTTGCCTTTCAGAGTTCAAGGGAAAAATAATTTTAGGCCTTTTGCCCTTCTGTTGGCCTTTGCTACTGTTATGTTTCCTAGTGTTTCTAATATTTTATCAATCCACCTTTCTTATTTGTTTGCGCTTGAATCTGGTGTTATCGTAACGTTCATTACAGTCTGGTTGTGTTTTGTGGTGTTTCTGTTTTACCACGTGGCCAAACCATTTCATTTGTTGTTTCCTGATGTTGATAAAAATCATTATGTTTGCTTTTGGCCTCTTTGTGGACATTACAATTCCTTATCTTTATGCATATTAGTCTAAACAAATCTTCACATTTCTGTTGCTTCTAAATATTTACTTGTCTGTTGTGTAACTGAGAAGCATCGGTGGCTGGGTGATCAGTGCACTCACTTCTCGTTGCGAGGAGCCAGGGTTCAATTTCTAGAAGTGTGGAATCTTTTTTCAGATTGATAAATCTCTGTGTCACCCAGCCTCTAAAATCGGGTTATAGGTTTTTTTTTCTGGGAAGTGATGGCGGTCTGGCGTGATACCGACCACATTACCTAAAAATGTGCAGTGGCCATGGAAACATGGACACCAGCATCATATTTCCATTACGTCTACCAAGGCAGGGGGAGGTAACATTTACTTATTATTTGATTTATCTGATTATTATTAACATTATTATTAACATTATTATTAACATTATTATTAACATTATTATTAACATTATTATTAACATTATTATTAACATTATCTTTATACATATATGTCTTTAGCCGCGATAGTTCAGTGGTTAGTGAACTGGACTACAAAGGATAAGGGGTAGGGTTCGATCCCAACCGACGGCTTCCGGGTTCATCCAGCCTTAAATGGGTACCGGATATTTTTCTGGGAAAGTAAAACGGCACGGGCGTAATACCGACTACATTTCACCCAAAAATCATGAGCCGAAGGTCTGTAAAATTTATCGTCACTAACACCATATTCCCTATACGCCGCCACTTGCGTGACGGGGGTGCTTTACTTTTTTTTTTATATATGTTTTTACAAATTCTCCATTAATTGGATTCGCAACCACTGTTTTAATATTTATGTCCACCCTTCTCTTACCTTTCAGCGTCGAGGGATAATGTTATGTTCAGCCTAATTAACTGTGATTTATATCACCATTAATGCATAGCGTGATGTTGGATATTATAACAAATCAATTATTTTCTATATCTGCCTTTTCCTTCTTTCCCGTTTTATCCGAATACTAATTTTCTCTGGAGGTGCCACCTGGTATAGATAAGCCTATATGTGCAAATTATTCTATTTGTAGTTATTGAATGGCTTCAACTGATTTACTCAAGGCTCTTTCTCTTACATCGTATTTATCTGATTCCTTCTTGACATCAGTTTTTATCTGATTTCTTCTTGACATCAGTATTTATCTGATTCCTTCTTGATACTAGTTTTTATCTGATTCCTTCTTGACATCAGTTTTTATCTGATTCCTTCTTGATACTAGTTTTTATCTGATTCCTTCTTGATACAAATTTTTATCTGATTCGTTCTTGACATCAGTTTTTATCTGATTCCTTCTTGATACTAGTTTTTATCTGATTCCTTCTTGACATCAGTTTTTATCTTATTCCTTCTTGATGCTAGTTTTTATCTGATTCCTTCTTGACATCAGTTTTTAACTGATTCCTTCTTGACATCAGTTTTTATCTGATTCCTTCTTGATCATCATCATTGAGTGCCGTCTCCGCAACGAAGGTTGGCTTCCATGGAGCGCCATTCTGCTCTGTCTCTTGCTTTGATGGCCCAGGTTGTCATAGGCTGATTTGTCCATCTTTTGATATTACTCGTCCATGTTAGTCTTGGTCTGCCTCTGCCTCTTTTACCTTGTATTTTCCCCTCCAGGATTACTTTTAGTAGGCTGTTGTGTCGTTTAACATGGCCCAAAAATCGCATTTGTCTTGTTTGAATTGTGTTAAGTAGTTCTTTTTTTCATTTTTAGTTCTTTTAAGACTTCGTCGTTTGTTTTATTTTCCTTCCATCCAATTCTACCTATTCTTCTATATGTCCACATTTCAAAGGCTTCAATTCTCTGCTCTGATTTCTTGTCTAATGTCCATGTTTCTGCACGATATAGGAATATTGAGAAGATGTAACATTTTGCTATTCTTAGTTTTAGCCCTGGTGTTATTTGTTTTGATGTTAGTATGTTCTTTATGACATTAAAATTACTTTTTGCCATTCCTATTCTTTTGTTTATTTCAGTCGTACATTTTCCATCACTGGTTATAGTATGTCCAAGGTAGTTGTAGTTCTGAACTGTCTCCAGGTCTATTCCTTCTATTTTGATATCCACTTGTGGGTTTTGAGTATTTTCTTTGTTTATGATCATAGTTTTAGTCTTTTTGATATTCATATCTAGTCCATATTTTTTGCTTGTCATGTTTATTTCATTAAGTAATTGTTGTGGATCTTTATGATTTTCTGCTAGTTATACAGTATCGTCAGCATATATTAGGTTATTGATTATCTTTCCATTAATGTTTAGGCCTGGCATCTCTACGATGTTTTTAAAGATTTGCTCAGTGTATAGATTGATCAAGCATGGTGATAGGATGCATCCCTGTCTTATTCCTCTTTTTATATCAATGGGTGTAGAGAACTCTTTGTTATATTTTATTAATGCTGTTTGCTCCCAGTATAGATTACATATTAGTCGTATGTCCATGTCATCTAGATGCATCTCTTTTAGGCATTCTATAAGTTGTTTGTGTTGTACCCTATCAAAAGCTTTGGTGTAGTCTAAGAAGCATGCATATATTGGTTTGTTTACTTCTGTGTATTTTTCGATTAATGTTCTCGTGCAGAATATAGCTTCTTTTGTCCCTCTATTTTTCCTAAATCCAAATTGCTGCTCATCTAATTCAGTATTGATTATTCTGAATTCTTCCTTGTATAACTTTTAGCAAGAGTTTTGTAGCATGGCTCATTAGGCTTATTGTTCTAAAGTCACTGCATTCAACTGCACCATTCTTTTTTAGGCAATGCAATGAAAGTTGATGTTTTTAGTTCAGTTAGTATGTATCCTGTGTGGTATGTTCGTTGCATACGTCTGTAATCACTTCAATGCCAAAATCTTCTAGTGTCTGTATCACCTCTATCTGTATGCTGTTAGATCCTGCTGCTTTTCCCTTTTTCATTGTTTTTATAGCTTTTTCCACCTCATATTTTAAGACTTTTTTGCCTGATGTACATTTTATAACTGGTTTTTGTCCCTTTGATCCTGAAATAGTTCTGTTATATATTCCTGCCATCTACCTATAATATCCTTATTGTTTGTTAGCATTTTTCCTTTTTAGTCTGCGATGCATTCACCTTCTGTGGCTTTTTAAAAATTTTTATTAGTCATTCTCTTTATTTCTGTGTGCATTCCTCTTAAGTCTTGTTTGCTTTCCATAGTTTCTATTTCTATAGATTTTTGGCTGAGCCAGTCTTCTTTTGCCTTTTTGCACATTTTGTTTATTTCATTATCTATTTTATTGTATTGGGCAGTGTTCTTCGCTTGTCTGCTTTCTTCCATTTTTTCTTAGATGGTGTTAGTTATCAATTTTTGTTTTTTGTTCTTTTCTCTTTTGGGTAAGGTGTCGCAGGTTTATTGTATGCTTTTCTTTATGCATTGCCATTTGGTTGTTACTTTTTCATCAGGATTTTCTCTTCTGTATTGTTCATTTCCTTCTTCTGGCAGCTTCTGGTATGTGTTCTTTAATTGTATTGTATAGGTATCTTTAATATCTTTTGATTTAAAGCTGTTAAATCTAGTGGATTTGTTGATGAATTAGACTTTTGCCTGTTTCTCTTTAGTTGATTTTTATTTTAATCATTACAGGGTTGTGATCTGAATTAATATGCTCCTGGGTAGGTTTTGGCTTTCTTTACGCTGTTACGGAACCTTTCTTTTATCATTATGTAATCTATTTAATTCCTCTTCTTATCTCCAGGGTTTTTCCATGTGTATAGTTTCCTTTTCTCTTGCTCAAAGTTGGTTTACATATTATCAGCCTGTTTTCTTCACAGAACTGTATTAATCTTTCTCCTCTGTTATTCTGTTTCCTAAACCATGATTTCCTATGATGGTCTTATATCTACCTTTCCTACTTATGTTCATGTCACCAATTACAATCAAGATGTCTGAAGATTTCATTTGCTTCATAACTTTATTTCCTTCTTGATACCAGTTTTATCTGATTCCTTCTTTACACCAGTTTTTATCTGATTCCTTCTTGATACTAGTTTTATCTGATTCCTTCGTGACACCAGTTTTTATCTGATTCCTTCTTGATACCAATTTTTATCTGATTCCTTCTTGATACCAATTGTTATCTGATTCCTTCTTGACACCACTTTTTTTTATCTGATTCCTTCTTGAAACTAGTTTTTATCATTCATTCTTTACACCAGTTTTTATCTGATTCCTTCTTTACACCAGTTTTTATCTGATTCCTTCTTGATACCAATTTTTATCTGATTCCTTCTTTACACCAGTTTTTATCTGATTCCTTCTTTACACCAGTTTTTATCTGATTCCTTTTTATACCAATTTTCATCTGATTCCTTCTTTACACCAGCTTTTATCTGATTCCTTCTTGACATCTGTTTTTATCTGATTCCTTCTTTGCACCAGTTTTCATAACAGTTTTCGCCTCAGGCATCTCAAATCAGTTGTGACGATTTTAAAATGCCATTTCGTTGTTATTGCTCGTATTTTTGCATTGGACTATCAGACTATTGGTTCATACGATTTGTTATACCCTATACATGATAACTACAATAATTTGTAAAGTTAACCTAAATGAATAGAAAACGTGTGATCAATTCTCTTCAGAACTCTAATGAATATATTGAATAGCACAATTGATAAAATACAGGGCAAAAGAGATCGCGGACGAGAGAGGATACTTTATAGATAGTTTGGTGTTGTTGCACGGAAAACAGTCAACAGAATTGATACAATTCACTGTGTACAGAGAATTGCTGGAAGGACATGACCACCTACGCCAACCTGCATGGAACATGATGATGGTGACTGAAAAGTAAGTAGGATCATAGCTCCGTATAGTTGCATATTTACAAATTTTCATTTGTCCAAAACACCACCACTCACGTAAAGTTTAATTTCAAACGGAAATTGCTGGTCCAAGATAAATAGGTTTACGCTGTCTACTCGTGCCACGCTTAATTATGGCATCTATAATTATTATTACTTATTTCTAAACTACGATCAATTTGCGCGTTCAGTATGTTTTCTTAAGTCATAATAAAGTAAGGTTTCTACAAAAAGTAAACAAGGATTCCCTGAGCGTCTTAAGGCGTATTGTGAACATTGCTTTTGTGTCCCGTATACTTAGTGATCAACGTTACATTTAATAGTTTCTGTGGTTAGGTGTCCATGCCAGATCAGATTATATATATATATATATATATATATATATATATATATATATATACACACATAATTATGGTACCCACTTTAAGAGAGTTGGCGAATCTCGAACGTGTTGTCCCTTCCTCCACCCTGCCCCTTCCCCACAAACAAAAATCTGTAGCGGGGAATGGAACAGGGAACCTTCTGGTAAGTAAAATGGCTACTGTAGTAGATGTTTTGCCACACATTTATAACAAAGAACCAGGAAGACACACAGACTGTCCTAGCAGGTAGGATATGGATCCAGATAGGTTCTAGGCTCATAGAGACAGAAACAATCACACGAACTCAGCAGGTTGTAGGGAGATAGGTAGGTAGGTAGGTAGGTAGGTAGGGTAGGTAGGCAGGTATGTTGGTAGTTAGTTAAGTAGGTAAGTAGATAGTTATGTAGGTTGGTAGGCTGGTAACTAGATAGGTAGGTAGTTTATTACATTGGTAGGTTAGTGTGTAGGTAGGTTGTTAGGTAAGTATGTAGGTTGGTAGGTAGTAGGTAGGTGTGTATGTATGTATGTAGGTAGGTCGATAGGTTGTTAGGTAGGTAAGTACGTTGTTAGATAAGTTGTTACATAAGTAAGTATGTAGTTAAGTAAATAGGAAGGTAAGTAGGCTAGTTTATTAGGTTGGTAGGTAGATTGGTAGGTAGATTGATAGGTAGTAGGTAAGTTGGCAGGTAGGTAAGGTGTTAGGTAGGTAGGTAAGTTGGTTATTCGGTAGGTAGGAAAGAAGGTAGTAAGTAGGTAGTAAGTATGTAGGAATGCAGGTAAGTGGGTAGATTATAAGGTTGCTAGGTAAGTAGCAGGTAAGCAAGTAGGTAGTAGGTAGGTAGGTAGGCATTAGCTGAGTAGCAATAGACCCTGGTGGCCAGGAAAGATAGAAAAAGAGAACCTGGCCGGAAGAACAACAGAGCTGTCACGCATTAGCCAGACTTAGGGCACGCTGTGAAATATGATCACAGATAAAGTGAAGAGACGTTATTGTTGCTAACATCACGTGACATGTAAGGCCGTTCCTAGTTTGTCGATCGTGACCAAATAAATGGAAGCCGCGCTAGCTCAGTTGTTAGAGAACTCAACTGTGAAAAAACATAAAATCGGGTTCGATCTGGATAGACGACTTCCGGGTTCACCCAGCCGTATATGGTTACCAGATTTTTCTGAGAAAGAACAATAACACTGGCGTCATATTGACAACATTACCCACAAAATAATGTGCCTGATGTCTATACACAAAATATTGCCGCCAATACTTTATTCCATATACGCCGCTAGGTGGCATGACCAGTCTCTCTTTCTTAATTTTTTTTTCCTTCCGAATAAAGACAGGACGAAAAATATGTAGATTTCCTGTCGAGAATATTGATGATTCCCTTACGGATTATCAATTCATTCACAGCAGATCTTATTTCTCCTATAAATATATCGCCGCTACAATATCATATTGGTGGTGACGAATGTACACCAAAACGTCTTCCCTGGTACAGAGCAACGACAGATGAGGGAAAGCTTCCCTCTGGCACTGACTGTATGGTAGCATTTCGCAAAAAATTTTTCTTGGAAATGACGTCATCGAGGAAGTTCTGACGACTGGTATGACGTTAGCCAAACCAAGGCCGCGATATATCAACAAAAATCAATATCGATTAATCTGTTTTTGGCGTCTGGATTTTTATTTCTGGGAGCGGAGAGTTACTAACTACCCTCGTTCTCGGACATCCTAGCAACGAAATGCACGTATTTGGCTGCCATAGCAACAGTATATACGTATATAGATTGGATGTGTTTTTCATTTTTTTTAACATACTCAATTTGGGTGTTTTAAGTGTGAATGTTCTCAAGTAACAGGGAAGTTAACAACTGGACTCACACGCTGGAAAGATGTAGATACTGAAACTGTAAAATAATAGAAAGAGGGATGTCTGTCTCCAAACTTTTGAGTCATGATTCTCCGATATAACAGCTGAGGAATCTGCTACCCACATTTATAACATCATCATCATTATGTGCCATACCGGTTGGCGTAGGCGATCATGTACTTCCACATTCTTCTATCCACAGCGCATCGTATCAATTTTGTTGTTGACTGTTTTCCATGCTATGACACCAAGCTATCTAGTATTTTTTCTCTTTGTCGTCCGCGACATCTCTTTCTCTGTATTTTTCCAGTTGTAACCAAGTTGGAACTTATGTGTATGTTCACCACATAGGTTTTGCTTAAGAATGCGGTTTTCTGAGATTATCTTCCATTATTATAACATTCTGGAGCTGCGATAGCTCAGTGGTTGGTGAACTGGACTATTAAGGACAAGGGGTAGGGTTCGATCCCAACCGACGGCTTCCGGGTTCATCCAGCCTTAAATGGGTACCGGATTTTTCTGGGAAAGTAAAGCGGCGCGGGCGTAATACCGACCACATTACCCCGAAAATCATGTGCCGAAGGTCTGTAAAATTTATCGTCACTAACACCATATTCCCTATACGCCACTTGGCGTGACGGGGGTACTTTACTTTTTTTTAACTTTTATTATAACACTCTGCCATTTACTTTAATTGTGCATTTTGGAGATATCCTTTTTCTGCACCGCAGTTACTTTTGTTTTGCAGCTGTTGAGGATAAGTGCGTTATTTTTAATTTCTAGTACCATCATCATCATCGAGTGTCATCTCCGCAACGAAGGTTGGCTATCATGGAGCGCCATTCTGGTCTGTCTCTTTCTTTGATGGTGCAGGTTGTCATTGGCTGGTTTGTCCATCTTTTGATGTTACTCGTCCATATTAGTCTTGGTCTGCCTCTGCCTCTTTTACTTTGTATTTTCCCCTTCAGGATTACTTTCAGTAGGCTGTTGTGTCTTTTAACATGGCACAAAATCGCATTTGTTTGTTTGAATTGTGTTTAGTAGTTCTCTTTTAATTTTAGTTGTTTTAAGACTTCATCGTTTTCTTTTCTTTTCCTTCCATCCAATTCTACCTATTCTTCTATATATCCACATTACCATAGGTTCAATAATTTTTTACACCTCACTTTCACTCTTAGCGAGAAAGACAGTGTCATTAGCATATCTCATTTTGTTTATATATTAGAACTATCGACTGTTGTTTCAAGTATGTCGTTAATGGATCTAGTATGACCTCACAGTACATTATAAATCTAAGAATTGCATTCACCCTTGCCTAACACACATTTTTTATATGTTTAAACATTCAAAGCTGTACGCATACACATACATCACACATACCACACACGTATACACCCACTTATACACATGCAAACTTACAAACATATACTACATATATAATATGTATATATTTATATGTGTGTGTGTGTGTGCGGACACTTGTGTAGTTAGCCATTAAATCTGCAGTATCCAGCCGCACATGTGCTCGTTGTTAAGAGCGTAGACAAGTACTCGTAATTTGTGTGAGCCTAAGTGAGTCTATAGTCCAGGACTTTCTCACGTCATTGGTGGATAAGTACGTGACCTCATTACCCAAAAGTTTCCACAGCCTGGCATCATTCCAGCAGATAATGACCGTTATTTACATTGTGTTCGTTCTAAGGATCTGTAGTGGTCTTAGGTAGAGCCAACACCACAGTCCTGAAATGTTCGCTGCGTGATCCTCTCATTCTGTTCCCCCAACTCACGGAAGTGTCCTGCACTCAAATTCAACTCCAATTCTGGAAATTCCCCTTCACCACGTGTCGTGTGGGGAATGACGTATTTGTGCTCATGTCCTTTCACAGCATCCGGCTTTCAGTCATCATCATGCACCGTTTATTCTGGCGTAGGCGATCATGTTATTTCACAACATCCGACATCGACATCAAGTGCTGTATCCGCTGGCGTGGGCGATCATGTCCCTTCATAAGATCAGGCCTGAAGTCATCGTCATCAATTACCGTGCGCGCTGGCGTAGGCGATCATGTCCTTTCACATCATCCGGCTCTCAGTATTATGAATGAAATGACATGGAGGAGTGGTGGTGGAGAAAAAAAATGTATGGTTACAGCTAAAACGACATTACGGCTAAATGGGAATCGCGCTAGAGCTCACGGCCAACTCAGTTACCTTGAAGATAGCTATCATTGACAATGTCTTTCACGCAGGTGTACTCATGACTATAGCATAGGGTTACGAACACAACTCGGGAATAAATTGTATATCTGTATTTCCCTATTAAGAGAAGTATCTACCGGATAGGGTAGGGCTGAATACTTGCGTTGCAGACAAACAGTTACAGGACGAAACAGCACGAATAGTAGTTTCCTGTTTTATAGACTCGAGACAAACAATAATAAATGAATATTTTTATAGAGGGAAACTGCCGAGGCGATAGATCAGTCAATCATTTCAATGAAAGAGTTATGTAAAAACACTGTCAATAATAGCTATCTTCAAGGTAGCTGAGTTGGCCGTGTGCTCTAGCGTTTGGTTCTCTCGGCAAGGCTGTCGGGCTGTCTATTGTTCTTTGTTTTTTTTTCTTTGTTAATTATTTGTGATTTTAAAAAAAAAAAGTTGTAAACATACCTCTTTCCCTGAAATGATTCGCTGATCTATCGCCTCGAAATGTTTCCCTCCATAATAATATTCATTTATTATCGTTGTCCCTTGAGAGTACTTGTCCAGAACGTGGTCTCTCTCTCTCTCTCTCTCTCTCTCTCTCTCTCTCTGCGTTCAAGTCTCAATCAGAGTAGGATTCCAGACTCTCTTATGAGTCAGCTGTCAGTTTAAGTGATTCCATTTTCCCATATAGTTTCTCTTTCAGGGAGGTGGATGTGAACCACGTTGTCCTATTATAGTCTGTTAGATCCATTCTGATTGAATACCTGTTAGAACGCTGCACTGTGTTCTGCGCCAGTGGCCAAGTGTATCCGATTTCTGCCAGCATTTTATTTAGGTTTGCTTTCCTTAGCCTTTGATTGTCCCCAATCTTCCTGCATGGCAGAAGATTGTCTTTTCTGTAGGGGGATTAGAACGTGGTCGACCACCAACTAGACTTAAATCACAATGGCGGATACTAAGTTCGAGCAGGTACACATTTGGGAAGGGTTCTATCAAATATGTGGAGGTGTGTACAGGTTCCCTCGTCTATACCGCTACACGTAATGCTAATATGTATGTGTATAACTATGAGTAGGGCTGCACGAAAAAATATATGCAAGACTGCGTACACAAATCTACTCATACACACACACACACAATACACATATATACATATATATGCACAAATACCCACATTTATAATTTACGTGTGTTCACAAATAAAAAAGGAGCTGCGATTGCTCACTGGTTAATGAACTGGACTACAAAGGATTAGAGGTTGGGTTCGATAATGATCGATGGCTTTCGGGTTAACCCAGCTTCAACGGGGTAGCGGTTTTTTTTTTCTGGAAAGTAGAAAGTAAAGCAGCACGGTCGTACTACCGACCACATTACCCCAAAAATCATGTGCCGAAGGTCAATATAAATTATTGTCACTAACACCATGGCGTGACGAGGCTATTTACATTCCAAAAAAAAAATGCACACCCACGTTGGTACAGATACATACACACGCTCATCCACACACACACACACATACACACACACAAACATATATATAAAAATATATATATATATATATATATGTATATATATATATATATATGCCCATAAAAGTCGAGTATGCATTACAAATACGAGCTCGAAATATACAAGTGTGCAATATATTCATGCCTTGTGGAGATAGCGACTCCAAATGAACTATACGGCGATTTTCAAGAGCGAAACCAGCATAAGTTCCTCTGGTGAACTAAAATACCGAACCGTGCATTTTATCTTCGCATTGTCTTCTTTCCCTATATGTCCGTGCCAATATGTTCCAACGACCAACTTCCATAACATGCCCATATAAAGACTGATTGCTTTTGTCTGATATCCGCATACTATTTATTAACGCTTAATGATGAATTTATTTACATGTCTCGAAGCTCATGCTTTCGAAATCTAGACGCTATTCTTTATACGTGGTGGATGGTGTTGTGGGAGCAGCCGACAAGTAGTGCCGGTTATGGCACACCGCGATGGCAGGCAGAGGATCTCATGCATAGAGACAACGACTGCGATCTCCGACTAGTACAGTCACTACCAAGAAGGAAAGGAATGGCAAACTACCTTCTTATATTGTCGAAACTAATTATGGCAAATCACAAGCGAATCATGGACAGTAGACAAACAAATGAAAAGACGATTTGAGGCCACAAAGATGGAATTTCTCAGAAGAATGTTGAAAGTTCCCGGACAGCTAAAAAAAACCAACGAGAAAGTTCTCAAAGAGGACAACACAAAAAGGCAGCTCCTAAAAAACATCAGAAAGAAACAATCAACATTTTTCGGGCACATCATGAGAAGAGGAAAGTTGGAATACTTGGTTACAACTGGTAAAATAAAAGGAAAGAGATATCGCGGACGACAAAGAGAGAAAAATATTGGATAGCTTGGTGTCATGACATGGAAAACAGTCAACAACAGAACTGATACGATGCACTGTAGATAGAAGATTGTGGAAGGACATGATCGCCTACGCCAACCGGTAAGGCACATGATGATGATGATTCTCTATAATTTTATGTTTGTTATTTAATGTGTTAAATAGCCTCAACACATGTCCAGTGTGGTCTTAGATGATATATTGCTATTGTCCAAATCTTTTTTAACACTTGCACGTTTTCTGGGTTTGTGTGGTCAGCATTATGCCAATACCCATTTTCTTTCTCTGAAAAAAAATATTCGGTACACATTTACGGTTAAGTCAACCTGGAAGCCGTGGATTGGAATGTTACCCTTCTGCAGCCAAGTTTACCGCTCACGACTCTACAGCAGATTTCTTGTGCTATCTTGTAGTTATTTGTTATTTCAAACGTCATCATATGACAATAATCCTTACAGACGTTCATTCCTTTAAAGTCAACTGCGAAATGCATGCACGCCGATAGCTTCATTGACTCTCTCCCTTATCTTACATCTTTCCTGCATCCACAGTCGTCTATTTCTACTAGTGCCACGACTAATTCCATTAAGACAACCGCTATTTATTTTAAACAACGCAGTTCATGTTAGCGATTCATTAAATAACGCATCAATACTCTAAATGTTATTGATATTATCGACATCAAGGGCCACGTCCACCATTTCCAGCATGGACAGAAAGCCTTCAAATACATGGGCAGGAAATGTCCACGTGGTTTTTGCGGGTGTCATTTCCTGGCGTGCTTAATTTCAACGCCAATTTCATTTGATTTCTCAAGTTACTCTATAACTGATAATATTGCATTGCTAATGACTTCTCAGTACTAATGATATCTCACTGCTAATGATAGTTCGATACTTATGAAATTTCAATAATTATCAGGATATTTCTATTTTCTTCGGAATTCGCATTTACGACTATTCAACTTCATCCCCGCTCTTAAAATGACGTTAAATTGACAGCGACTTTTGAATCACGTAAGTTGGGATATCTGCGCTTTTTGGCCAAGCACATACGATTTAAGCATATATTTTTTGTGTACCATTTGCCTTTCCACTTCGATTTTTACTCGTTTAGTCAGCCCAGTTAGTCTGTTTCTAGACTCACCTCGGGAAGATAAGACTATCGAGTAGGATCATGGTCAGCCGTGGTTCATTATTCCTGAAGTAAGCATTATAAGACATCGACCGAGTGTTATCGACGTATTGGGCCCATATTTACTTCTATAATAATGATCCTGAACAATAATGATACTGAGATTAATTATACTGAACAATAATGATCCTGAACAATAATGATCCTGAACAATGATACTGAACAATAATAATACTGAAAATAATGATCCTGAACAATGATACTGAACAATAATGATACTGAAAAACAATGATCCTGAACAATAATGATCCTGAACAATGATGATTGAACAATAATGATCCTAAACAATAATTATACTGAACAATAATGATCCTGAACAATGATACTGAACAATAATGATACTGAACAATAATTATACTGAACAATAATGATAGTGAACAATAATGATCCTGAACAATAATTATACCGAACAATACTGATACTGAACAATGATACAGAACAATAATGATCCTGAACAATGATACTGAGCAATAATGATCATGAACAATAATGATACTGAACAATAATGATCATGAACAATAATGATACTGAACAATAATGATCATGAACAATAATGATCCTGAGCAATGATACTGAACAATAATGATCCTGAACAATAATGATATTGAACAATAATGATTCCTGAAAAATTATACTGAACAATAATGATACTGAACAATAATTATACTGAACAATAATGATAGTGAAAAATAATGATCCTGAACAATAATTATACCGAACAATACTGATACTGAACAACAATGATCCTGAACAATGATACTGAACAATAATGATACTGAACAATAATGATCCTGAACAATAATTATACTGAATAATAATGATACTGAACAACAATGATCCTGAACAATGATACTGAACAATAATTATATTAAACAAAAATGATCCTGAACAATAATGATACTGAACAATAATGGTACTAAACAATTATCCTGAACAATAATGACCCTGAAAAATAATGACCCTGAAAAATAATGACATTGAACAGTAATGACACTGAGCAATAATTATACTGAACAATAGTAATACTGAACAATAATGACATTGAACAACAATGATACTAAACAATACTGATACTAAAATAACAATACTAGAGAGAACCGTTGGGCCAAGTGGATAACCTGTCATGAAGAACCAGCAGAACCCGGCGCGGGTTCAAATCCCGGTATTGTCACAAGGTTGTTTTTTTTCCTAACGAGACTGACATAATTACTCAGACATGAGCACCACATGGCCACTGCACTGGACATGCGTCCTTTATTATCCAGTCCTATAAATCCACTGGGCAACACCACAAATAGAATCTGGCAGAAAGATGGTTAATTAGATGTTCCTGATACTTCAATATTAATGATACTACAGTTAATATAATGACGACTCATCACTGATTAACAGATAGATTAGAAAAGGGGGTAAACGAAGAGATAAGAAGTGCAGAGTAAAATAACGTAACTGGGAATCCAAAAACATAAATAAAAACTTACAAAGTACATTATAACGGTTATCAAGTAATACAATAACAAAAAAAATAAAAAAAACCTAGCAATTTTTATATTAATTTGTTATGCGCACAACAATAAACCATTAAAAAAATAATCACATTCTAAATATAGAAATGATGACACTATTTTAACGTTATCGGAAATTCCGCGATAAAACACGTCATCACTGCTTTCCTGTTTGTTTTATCAAGAGCGGGGAAATCTAAGTGTGAGCGTGAGACAAGTACAGGGACTTTGGAAGATGTGGCGGGGAGAGGTGCAGGATACGTTCCAGTGCCTCACTTTAAAGTAAATCTTCTTCACTCGAAAATATGAATAATCAACCTTTGGGAAATCCCAGCATCTCATTTATCGCCTGAGAGTTTATTAATAGCACTAATTTTTCCATTGAGGGGGTTTTCCCAGTCCTTTGTTATATTAATTATATTCCTTCTTCCAAGCTAGTTAGTTTTTAACAAACGTTCGTTTCATTCTTTTTTTTTTTTAACATTAATTTATGGGTGACAACAATATCAAGGCTTGGAGGTCCCGTTCATTGTCAGGGCTGCACAAAGAATTTCTCTGCAACACAACAATGGGAACTGAGGTTGACCTTTGCGATCTGGCCTCATTTTACGTTATTTTTATTTTCTTGTTTTTTTCTTTTTTCTTTTCCTTTTTGTTTGGAAGGTTCTTTTAGTCCATGGTAACGTCATCAAGTTTATTTTTAGAAATGGCTGGTAAAGAGGCAAGGTTACGGTGACCAATATGAATTTTTCTAAAGGAGGGAACTCATTCAATGATGACTTTTCATATAAATGGTGTGAATGCACTCAATGAATGGAAGACTTTTCATATAAATGGTGTCAATGCACTCAATGAATGGAAGACTTTTCATATAAATATTTGAATGCACTCAATGAATGGAAAACTTTTCATATAAATGGTGTGAATGCACTCAATGAATGGAAGACTTTTGATATAAATGGTGTGAATGCACTCAATGAATGGAAGACTTTTCAAATAAATGATGTGAATGTACTCAATGAATGGAAGACTTTTCATATGCATGGTGTGAATGCACTCAATGAATAGAAGACTTATCTTATAAATGGTGTGAATGCACTCAATGAATGGAAAGAAGGCTTTTCATATAAATGGTGTGAATGCACTAAATGAAGGGAAGGAAGACTTTTCATATAAATGGTGTGAATTCACTCAGTGAAGCGAAGACGTATTTTATAATGGTGCGAATGCACTCAATGAAGGGAAGGAAGACATTTCATATAAATAATGTGAATGCACTCAATGAATGGAAAGAAGGCTTTTCATATAAATGGTGTGAATGCACTAAATGAAGGGAAGGAAGACTTTTCATATAAATGGTGTGAATTCACTCAGTGAAGGGAAGAAGTATTTTATAAATGGTGCGAATGTACTCAATGAAGGGAAGGAAGACATTTCATATAAATGATGTGAATGCACTCAATGAATGGAAAGAAGGCTTTTCATATAAATGGTGTGAATGCACTAAATGAAGGAAGGAAGACTTATCTTATAAATGGTGTGCATGCACTCAATGAAGGAAAGACTTATCTTATAAATGGTGTGAATGCGCTCAATGAAGGGAAGGAAGACTTCTTATATAAATTGTGTGAATGCACTCAATGAAGAAATGACTTATTTTATAAATGGTGTGAATGCACTCAATGAAGGGAAGGAAGACTTTTCATATAAATAGTGTGAATGCACTGAATGAAGGAAAGACTTATCTTATAAATGGTGTGAATGCGCTCAATGAAGGGAAGGAAGAATTCTTATATAAATTGTGTGAATGCACTCAATGAAGAAATGACTTATTTTATCAATGGTGTGAATGCACTCAATGAAGGGAAGGAAGACTTTTAACATAAATGGTGTGAATGCACTCAATGAAAGAAAGACTTATCTTATAAATGGTGTGAATGCACTCAGTGAAGGGAAGACTTATCTTATAAACGGTATGAGTGCACTCAATGAAGGGAAGGAAGACTTTTCATATAAATGGTGTGAATGCACTCAATGAAGGAAGACTTTTCATTTATTGATGTGAATCCACTCAATGAAGGGAAGACTTTTCATGTATACCGAGGCCACTCAGTGCAGCTCTAATGTTCATGTTCTGCCGTTAATAAGTGGGCGTGGATGCGTTGTGTCCCTATTTTACGACATAGTAGCTATTTCTGCGCCTCTGGGCCCCTACACATCCGTCTTCATCATGGGGGAGGCTTGCTTAATAATTTTTGCCTGGGAAGTGGCCATCTTTGGCCTATTTTTTTTCAAACGTTTAACTGCCAAGGATGTTAACATGCGGGAGTGTACACGAGGCTTTCTGATTCTTGCTGTTATCCGAGAAGGCTAGATATCAAATCTCATTATCACGAGACGTCGGTGGCATGGTTCGAACCCAGGACATTCCTATCCAAAGGTCTTATCTCCAGACCTTAATCCCTCGCTCACTCAATGAAAGGAGGACTTCTCATATAAATGGAGCAAGACTATACTGAATATAGCACACGGAGGAAAACCCATAGGCCCATAGAGACAACACTACAGGCAAAACTATATGAGCCGCGGCAAAAATTACAAAAAACAGTAAAACTTATACAGGAAACTACACTACAGGTATAGACAATATTTCAGGCGAACTAAAGATCTTCTTCTTCTACCTTGCAACTATCTGTGAAGCATAGGTCTTCAACAAACACTTTCAACTCCCTGTGAAGCACAGGTCTTCAACAAACACTTTCAACTCCCTGTGAAGCACAGGTCTTCAACAAACACTTTCAACTCCCTGTGAAGCACAGGTCTTCAACAAACACTTTCAACTCCCTGTGAAGCACAGGTCTTCAACAAACACTTTCAACTCCCTGTGAAGCACAGGTCTTCAACAAACACTTTCAACTCCCTGTGAAGCACAGGTCTTCAACAAACACTTTCAACTCCCTGTGAAGCATAGGTCTTCAACAAACACTTTCAACTCCCTGTGAAGCACAGGTCTTCAACAAACACTTTCAACTCCCTGTGAAGCACAGGTCTTCAACAAACACTTTCAACTCCCTGTGAAGCATAGGTCTTCAACAAACACTTTCAACTCCCTGTGAAGCACAGGTCTTCAACAAACACTTTCAACTCCCTGTGAAGCACAGGTCTTCAACAAACACTTTCAACTCCCTGTGAAGCACAGGTCTTCAACAAACACTTTCAACTCCCTGTGAAGCATAGGTCTTCAACAAACACTTTCAACTCCCTGTGAAGCACAGGTCTTCAACAAACACTTTCAACTCCCTGTGAAGCACAGGTCTTCAACAAACACTTTCAACTCCCTGTGAAGCACAGGTCTTCAACAAACACTTTCAACTCCCTGTGAAGCACAGGTCTTCAACAAACACTTTCAACTCCCTGTGAAGCACAGGTCTTCAACAAACACTTTCAACTCCCTGTGAAGCACAGGTCTTCAACAAACACTTTCAACTCCCTGTGAAGCACAGGTCTTCAACAAACACTTTCAACTCCCTGTGAAGCATAGGTCTTCAACAAACACTTTCAACTCCCTGTGAAGCACAGGTCTTCAACAAACACTTTCAACTCCCTGTGAAGCACAGGTCTTCAACAAACACTTTCAACTCCCTGTGAAGCACAGGTCTTCAACAAACACTTTCAACTCCCTGTGAAGCACAGGTCTTCAACAAACACTTTCAACTCCCTGTGAAGCACAGGTCTTCAACAAACACTTTCAACTCCCTGTGAAGCACAGGTCTTCAACAAACACTTTCAACTCCCTGTGAAGCACAGGTCTTCAACAAACACTTTCAACTCCCTGTGAAGCACAGGTCTTCATCAAACACTTTCAACTCCCTGTGAAGCACAGGTCTTCAACAAACACTTTCAACTCCCTGTGAAGCACAGGTCTTCAACAAACACTTTCAGCTCCCTGTGAAGCATAGGTCTTCAACAAACACTTTCAACTCCCTGTGAAGCACAGGTCTTCAACAAACACTTTCAACTCCCTGTGAAGCATAGGTCTTCAACAAACACTTTCAACTCCCTGTGAAGCATAGGTCTTCAACAAACACTTTCAACTCCCTGTGAAGCATAGGTCTTCAACAAACACTTTCAACTCCCTGTGAAGCACAGGTCTTCAACAAACACTTTCAACTCCCTGTGAAGCACAGGTCTTCAACAAACACTTTCAACTCCCTGTGAAGCACAGGTCTTCAACAAACACTTTCAACTCCCTGTGAAGCATAGGTCTTCAACAAACACTTTCAACTCCCTGTGAAGCACAGGTCTTCAACAAACACTTTCAACTCCCTGTGAAGCACAGGTCTTCAACAAACACTTTCAACTCCCTGTGAAGCACAGGTCTTCAACAAACACTTTCAACTCCCTGTGAAGCATAGGTCTTCAACAAACACTTTCAACTCCCTGTGAAGCATAGGTCTTCAACAAACACTTTCAACTCCCTGTGAAGCATAGGTCTTCAACAAACACTTTCAACTCCCTGTGAAGCATAGGTCTTCAACAAACACTTTCAACTCCCTGTGAAGCACAGGTCTTCAACAAACACTTTCAACTCCCTGTGAAGCATAGGTCTTCAACAAACACTTTCAACTCCCTGTGAAGCACAGGTCTTCAACAAACACTTTCGACTCCCTGTGAAGCATAGGTCTTCAACAAACACTTTCAACTCCCTGTGAAGCACAGGTCTTCAACAAACACTTTCAACTCCCTGTGAAGCACAGGTCTTCAACAAACACTTTCAACTCCCTGTGAAGCACAGGTCTTCAACAAACACTTTCAACTCCCTGTGAAGCATAGGTCTTCAACAAACACTTTCAACTCCCTGTGAAGCATAGATCTTCAACAAACACTTTCCAAGACGTTCTATTTCTTGCCATTCTTTTAAGATCATTCCATGTTTCCCCATCATCTTCATCTCTGCTTCCATTTGTCTTCTCCAAGAATATTTTGATCTTCTTCTTTGTCTTTTTCCTTGGGGATTCCAAAAAAAATGGACTTCCTGTGTAATACTCTCAGTTGGCTTCCGCAATGTGTGTCCTATCCACTGCCATCGTCTTATCTCTTTATCCACAGGTATTTGACTGGTACTTTTCCATAATTCTATGTTAGTAATTTTGTCCTGCCGTTTCCATCCTTTTATTTTGCAAAAGC
The DNA here is from genome assembly GCA_032433765.1 of Megaustenia siamemsis. NCBI lineage: Eukaryota > Metazoa > Mollusca > Gastropoda > Stylommatophora > Ariophantidae > Megaustenia > Megaustenia siamemsis. The sequence goes on from JAVIAB010000050.1 coordinate 51,882,468, forward strand.
ATCCGTTAATAAAGGGTATGTAACTTCATGATTGTCATTTTTGTTGTTCCCATATTTCACATCCATATAACAGGACTGACTTAACATTAGAGTTGAAAGAACTAAAAGATTAGATAAAATGGAGGATAGATTAAGTCATCATCATCGTGTGCCGTCTGAGAATCGAAAGTTGGGTACCCTGAAGTGCCATTCGATTTGTCTTTTGCCTTAAAGGTAGGAAAGTTAAGAATGAAGTAAAAAATGTTATGAACTCATACATCATTATCGGGTACATTCAGAAGTTGGAATTGTATCTCCCCTTCTATACTCGTACTTGCCGACAGCACTTTCAGATAAGATACGCATTTTTTCTTGCAACACCTACTTCTTCACAGAACATGTTTTTAAAATGTTTGGCAACTATGATCCCATCAACTGAGCATATTGCAGTTTCTTCCTTTTATCAACTGGGCGTTAATTCACGAAGACATTCTTTCAGATCTTGCACGACGCTATTTATAAATCTATTAAAATATGCAATCTTTATAATCTTGCATAACGTTATTTATAGTAAAACTGACGCAAATATAATATAAGCGGTAGGAACTGTCTTTTGGTTTCTGATTGCCGTAAGAGGTGATGTTATATTACTCCGGAGAAATCCGTTCGTGCCAACTCGCTTTAGTAAAAGATGAAATATGTACATACACACCAGTAGTACGAAAATTATGCACACACCTGGCTGGCCTTTTTAGATTTTCATTCTTACTTATTGGAGCGTATCTTTCAAAATGTTGCAGTCTCGAGACTATATCATCTCTAGCTATCGTATCTGTACATAATGAAGAATCGTTGAGAGTTTTCATGATGTCGGTTGACAACTCGATGAGTTGTCATTATATATATATATATATATATATATATATATATATATATATATATATATATAGAGAGAGAGAGAGAGAGAGAGAGAGAGAGAGAAAGAGATAAAGACCGATATCCGTGGGCAGGAAGAGAGGTAGTTACAAACGGACAGACAGGCAGTCAAACAGACGAGTACACGGGCGAGACGGACGGACAGACAGACGCACAGATAGATAGATAGATTAAATAAAAACAAAGAACATTGGAAAGAGGATACATTAAAGAGATGATATAGCTCCTGAGAGAGCGATAATTAAAGAAAATAAAGGAGTGTGGGAGAGGAATAAAGAGAAATGAATGAGATAGTGCGTATTAAGGATATCGAGAAAGGATTGAGAAAGTGTGTGAAGAAGAGAGATGCATCAAGACTGAATAAGAGATAGTGTGATGGGATAAAAAAAAAGAGAAAAGATAATGTGTGAGTGAAGGACAATGAACGTGACTGGAGATGCGAGAGAAAGCGAGTGATATGTAAAAATAAAGAGATGATAAAGTTGATGATAGAAGGATAATTAACGAAAGAAAGAAGGGAGAGAGTGATGCAGACAAAGGTATGAGTTACTGAGAGAGAGAGAGACAGAGACAGAGAAAGAAAGAGAGAGAGAGAGAAAGAATGACAAAGGACAAGTCAGAAAGAAAACAGACAAAGGTATGAGTTACTGAGAGAGAGAGAGAGAGAGAGAGAGAGAGAGAGAGAAAGAGAGAGAATGACAAAGGACAAGTCAGAAAGAAAACAGACAAAGGGATGAAATGTGTAAGAGAGGAAGAAATGTAGAGATAAAAAAAGAGTGGAATGAAGTGGAGGCGGAGTGGGGGTAGACGACAACAAAAAAGAGAGCGTGCATGAAGATAGTGTTGGTGGAAGAGTTAGTGTGGGATAGAGAGAATGAGTAATCATTGTGCGGTAAAGTGAGACTCGTGTGAGCTGAGTGACAGAACACGGCTAGCAAAGGAGAGGACTGGCGGTAACTATAGGTCAGGGATGGGAGGGAGGGAGGGTGATTGAGAGAAGGAGAGAGGAACTTGACTCCCCCACGCTCCTTCCCGCCCGATCAATGCCATTCAGTGTTGGGGGTTTCTAGCGTTCAAATGTCACACTGACCCGCTGTCGTCAGAGACCGAAGAAAGCACGTGGACAAATCCGCTCACGATACGTCACAGATGAGGATACCAGTCCTCTGCAGGGACCTCACTGTTCAACAAAGCGGATTATGGCGACAGAAACAAAGCGTGTAAAAGTTGAGGGTGGCGTGAGGGAAACATGAGTTGGAGGTGGGGGCGGGAGAAAAGAAAAAAAAAGGGGGGGGGCGGGTGGGAGGATAGGGAAACGATTCATTTGTATCTTCAACGGAGGGAGGCAAATGTAATTGTAAATGGCTGTTATGCTTATTATACTTCCCAAACAAATAGCTTTATTAACGAACATGTATTACATAAAGATTTATGCAAATTCCTTATTACAATCTTTTATTAGTCAGATCTATTTATAATGAACAAAAAAGGTTATATTGCCAACGCTAGTGTCATGCTGGGACACGTTGTATGATGACGTCACTCCCTAACTTAACGTTACTGTGACTTGTGCTTACGTAGAGCGGATTGTCCATTGTCCATATTTTTTTTTGTATGATCAAGACGCCCTACCAGCAACTGAGATGAGAGCTGGCAGCGAGCGACCTACGGCTGACTGCATGCGTCAGTATCTGCAACAACAAAATAGCAGATCAAGACCCTGCTCCAACTCCTAGTGGTGCTCCCAGAAACAGACTATCCACTCCCAGTGGTGCTCCTAGAAACAGACTATCCACTCCCAATGGTGCTCCTAGAAACAGACTATCCACTCCCAGCGGTGCTCCTAGAAACAGACTATCCAGTCTGGCCAATCTAGAAGTGGTAGAAAAAGGAATGCAAGCCAGTACTAAAATGCCGTGCTGAAGTCGGATGTGTTGCGTCGAAAGGCGTAAATAACCACAACACAACGCATCTACGCCCACTTAACGTCATTTTAACAGTAGATGGCTAAGATGACTTTTCATTCTTTAAGTCTCATCGGGTGAACGCCAGAATGAAAGAAAGAATTTACTTGATCGAGATTGTGTTCCACCTCATTATGGTTGTAAACACTGAATGAATCATCTTTTTTTCTGTTTTCTAACATCTTTCTTCACCATGACCATCATGCATCATAGAAATAAACAGGACAAATCTGAAACAAGTGCAACGCGTCAAATACTTGGGCACAATAATAATACCAGATGGAAGATGCAATACAGAAATTAGTGACTCGGGCAGATGGTGCTCGTAAACCTGGGAGGGCCTACCATCTAAGGGCAGAATCCCCCTACAGAAAAGATCATCTGCTGCCTTGCAGGAAGATTGGGGCCAATCAAAGGCTAGGGAAAGCAAACCCGAATAAAATGCTGGCTGAAATCGGATGGACTGGGCCACTGGCGCAGAACACAGTGCAACGTATTAAAGGGTGTTCAGTCAGAGTGGATCTGACAGACTCTAATTGTGATGTTCTGTCTGTGGGGGCGATCAACACACTTAGCCTGACAGCTGACTTCATATGAGAGTCTGGAATCCTTACTCTGATTGAGTCCTGAACGCAGAGAGAGAGAGAGAGAGAGAGAGAGAGAGAGAGAGAGAGAGAGAGAGAGAAGAGAGAAAGGAGAATAGCTCAGGCCAAAATAGCATTTCAGAAAATTAAAAAAAAGACCTTTTATGCAACAAGTTTATGTCAATAGAAGTGAGAACGAGCGTTCATCTGTGCTAGATAGGGCCAATTCTGACCTATGGAAGCGAATCATGGGCAACAGACAAACAAATTAAAGACAAATAGAGAGCACAGAGATGGGATTTTTCAGAATAATATTGAAAGTTCCCTGGACAACTAAAAAGACCAATGAGGAGATGCTCAAAGAGCACAACACAAAAAGGGAAGTCCTAAAAAATATCAGAAAGAAACAATCAACATTTTTCGGGCACATCATGAGAAGAGAAAAGTTGGAACACTTGGTTACAACTGACAAAATAAAAGGAAAGAGAGATCGCGGGCGACAAAGAGAGAAAATACTGGATAATTTGGTGTCATGGCATGGAAAACAGTCAACAACAGAACTGATACGATGCACTGTAGATAGAAGTACATGATCGCCTCCGCCAACTGGTATGGCAGATGATGATGGTGGTGATTATCGATCTTTGAGAGCTTTCATCCTTGTAGAGTGGATTATAAGATAACTGATGAGGCTAATATGAGCCTTGAAGTAACCGCTACATGTGAAGATCAGTCAGGGATGATGTCGTGTTAAAGTTGACACCACTAGGAAACACAACAAATAAACGTGTAAATATATAAAAGTAAAGAGCCCCCGTCACGCCAAGTAGCGTACAGGGAATATGGTGTTAGTGACCATAAATTTTACAGACCTTCAGCACATGATTTTTGAGGTAATGTGGTCGGTATTACGCCCGTGCCGCTTTTTTTACCAGAAGAATGCCGGTACCCATTTAAGGCTGGGGAACCCGGAAGTCGTCGGTTGGGATCGAAACCTACCTCTTGTCCTTTGTAGTCCAGTTCACTAACCACTGAAATGTATAACCTACAGAAAAAAAAAGCTTCAACATGCAACATACTGTACTCTAATTTCACTAATGTGCAACAATTTGTTGGTGTGCAATATTGTAATGTTTTGAAACATGAAACGTTAAAGCCACAATGTGTATACAGAATAAAATGCAACGAAAAATAGACAAAGAAATATTCATTATTTACGGCGGACATGTTTCGTGATATCGATTTCATCATCGATCGCACAAAGGATCGATATCGCAGCTTGAATAACGAAAAGAATAGAAGATTTGATTACATCAGTCTGTTACATTAATAGCTCACTCGTCCACTGACTCATTCACTGTGACTGACTCTCTGACTGACTTGCTAAACTCACTAACTCATTCAGAGGCTGGACGACTGCTTGACTGACTGACTCACTGACTGACTAACAAACTTACTGATTCACTAACTGATTTAATAATTGAATTACTAACCAAATCACTCACTCACATACACACTCAGTGACTCACTCACACACTCAGTCACTCACATACACAATAAGTTACTCACATACACACTTAGTCACTCACATACACACTAAGCCACTCACATACACAGTCACTCACATACACACTCAATCACTCACATACACACTCAGTCCCTCACATACACAATAAGTTACTCACATACACACTTAGTCACTCACATACACACTAAGCCACTCACATACACAGACACTCACATACACACTAAGTCACTCACATACACACTCAATCACTCACATACATACTCAGTCTCTCACATACAAACTAAGTCACTCACATACATACTCAGTCACTTATATGCATACTCAGTCACTCACATACACACTCAGTCACTTACTTACATACTCAGTCACTCACATACACATTCATTTACTCATATATACACTCATTCACTCACATACACACTTATTTACTCACATACACACTCAGTCACTCACACACACTCATTCACTCATATACACACTCATTCACTCACATACACACGCAGTAACTCACACTCAATGATAACTCACTCACTTAGTACCTAACTCACTCACCAACCTACTCTCTCGATGATTATTCACTCTCACAGTAGCCAACTCACTCACCAATCAAAGTAGGAATGATTCCATCATTCAGTAACCTACTCACTCAAAGGTCATTCCATCATTCATTAACCTACTCACTCAGTACTTATCACTCATTTACTTACTCACTTATCATTCACCCACTCATTCGTTCACACACACACATTCACTCATTAACCTACTTACTCAATGCATGATTACTCACTCACTTTGTAACCTACTCACTACTTATCACTCCTTTGCTCACTCACTCTCACTCACTCACTCACTCACTCACTCACTCACTCACTCACTCACTCACTCACTCACTCACTCACTCACTCACTCACTCACTCACTCACTCACTCACTCACTCACTCACTCACTCACTCACTCACTCACTCACTCACTCACTCATACACTCACACTCACTCACACACTCACTCACTGACTCACTCCCTCACTCACTCAATCACTCACTCACTCACACACTCACTCACTCACTCACACACTCACTCACTCATATACTCACTCACTCACTCATATACTCACTCACTCATCAACTCATTACCTCACCTACGCGCTCGCTCATTATCACATAAGCTCAACATATAATAACTAACAAAACGACATAACCGAATACCAGAAACAGTTTGCTTCTCTTTTCCTAACCGAGTCATCATCATCATCATCATCATCATCATCATCATCATCATCATCATCAGGTAGCATGTTCTTTGCCGAACGTTGCATTCACCACAACCCGGTTGCAAGAGTCCCTGTCTCCAACCAGATCTCCCACTTCTTCTGTTGTAATTTTCAAGATCTCCTTGATGTCTTGAAACCACCTTCTTCTTGGTCTGCCCCTGGAACCATTCCATTATTGTTTGTTCCAGCCCGCTGTTTCTTGTGTCGTGTCCATTGTAATTTATTTTTCTCTGTAGGATGGTGTTTATAAACCAATTTCCTTTTAATGTTTCATCATTATCATCATCATCGTGTGCCTTCTCCGCAACGAAGGTTGGCTACCATGGATCGCCATTCTACTCTGTTTCTTGCTTTGATGGTGCAGGCTGACATAGATTGACTTGTCCATCTTTTGATGTTACTCGTCCGTGTTAGTCTTGGTCTGCCTCTGCCTCTTTTACCTTGTATTTTTCCTTCCAATATTACTTTTAATAGACTGTTGTGTCTTTTAACATGCCCCAAAAATTTCATTTGTCTTGTCTTGATTGTATTTAGTAGTTCTCTTTTTATTTTCAGTTGTTTTAAAACTTCATCGTTTGTTATCTTTTGTTTCCATCCAATTCTACCTATTCTTCTATAAATCCACATTTCAAAGGCTTCAATTTTCTGTTTTGTTTTCTTGTCTAATGTCCTTTCTGCACCATACAGGAATTTTAATGTTTACATTTTAAAATATCTTCATTATTTTTTTTTCCATTACCCAAATATCTTAGGGATTTTTCTGTAACTTTTAATTTCGAATTAATCGACTTTCTTCCTTGCTGTTTGAGAGATTGCTGACTATTCTCAAGCGTATTTTGCTATCGACATGATACGTCCTTAGTGATTTAAATTTTACTTCATCGCTTGTATTGTACCATGTGTTCTTAAGGGCGTTTAAATGTTGTGTTGCTATTGCTTAACTTGTTTTGATCTCTTTCTGGTAATCTCCATTGTTAGTTACTATATATCCCCGTTATTCATAAAAAAAAAAGTAAAGAGCCCCCCCGTCACCCCAAGTGGTATATAGGGAATATGGTGTTAGTGACCATACATTTTACAGACCTTCGGCACATGATTTTTGGGTTAATGTGGTCGGTATTACGCCCGTGCCGCTTTACTTTCCAGAAAAAAAATCCGGTACCCATTAAAGGCTAGGTGAACCCGGAAGCCGTTGATTGGGATCGAACCCTACCTCTTGTCCTTTGTAGTTCAGTTCACTAACCTCTGAGCTAGCGCGGCTCCCTGCCCCATCTATTCATAATTTGTTACAATTTCAAGTTCTTCACTGTTGATGATGATTTTGCGTTGGCTCATTGTTTTGTCAATGTACACTATTTTAGTTTTGTATATGTTTATATAGAGGTTTTGCTCTTCACTGTTGTTTTTCTAATTGAGTAAATTAACTGTTATAACCCAGTTAAACACGATCGAAACTAACCAACCAACTATCAGTAATTGACTGTATTAATTAATTTACATTAATTCTTTTGGTCGTTTGAAGTCTATTCACCATATTAGAAATATGGAGGTTGTTTTTCAAACCATGATCCAGGCGACCAAAAATTATAACTTCAGAAAACATAGATAATATACACGCAGTTAGTCACGACAAGCTATTATTTAACAGCTTGTTAATGTAACAAGACAATGTATATATATATATATATATATATATATATATATATATATATATATATATACATATATATATATATATATATATCTTGTACATTCTATGTACCAATTAAAATGCGGGCATATAGGTAATTAGGTCTTCTTCAGCTGAATCACTAAATCAAACAGATGTCCTCATAAGAGTCACAGAGTCCTAGTATGAATGAGCTATTATTGCAGAAGAAGAAATGCGCACATGTTGGTGATAACTTGTCAGAATTTAGAACGTAGTTGATGACAGTTTAATAAGGAAATTGATTAACTCAAGACCTCTAGGCAAAGGAGTTCTGACATTAAGTTATTAGGAATTATATCAATAATTAAGAAGAAGAAGATAAGAACAAGAAGATGAAGAAAACGAACAAGAAACTGAAGAAGAAATAGAGGAAAAGTAGAAGATGAAGAAATCGAAGAAGGAATGATGATGAAGAGAAAGAAGAAACAGAACAAAGTAGCGTTTTCACAGAATTTAAAATTCATTATCATATGCTGCATCGAATGGTATAGATCAGGACTGGTATAGATCATCGTGGTTCTCTTTAGCTGCCGGCCGTCTTGCGTGTCTAACAACCATGATGTTGCCTTTCTCTGTCTTAGTCTGACAATTGTACAAGATCTTCTTTGTCTGTTGTTCTCTGCCTTTTGTCTTTCCTGGGAACCTTGTCTGTTGTTCTCTGTCTTTTTTTCTTTCCTGGGAACATTGTCTGTTGTTCTCTGCCTTTTTCTTTCATGTGAACCTTGTCTGTTGTTCTCTGCCTTTTATCTTTCCTGGGAACCTTGTCTGTTGTTCTCTGCCTTTTATCTTTCCTGTGAACCTTGTCTGTTGTTCTCTGCCTTTTTCTTTCCTGGGAATCTTGTCTGTTGTTCCTTGCCTTTTTCTTTCCTGGGAACCTTGTTTGTTGTTCTCTGCCTTTTTCTTTCCTGGGAATCTTGTCTGTTGTTCTCTGCCTTTTTCTTTCCTGGGAATCTTGTTTGTTGTTCTCTGCCTTTTTCTTTCCTGGGAATCTTGTCTGTTGTTCTCTGCCTTTTTCTTTCCTGGGAATCTTGTCTGTTGTTCTCTGCCGTTTTTTATCCTGGGAATCTTGTCTGTTGTTCTCTGCCGTTTTTTATCCTGGGAATCTTGTCTGTTGTTCTCTACCTTTTTCTTTCCTGGGAACCTTGTCTGTTGTTCTCTGCCTTTTTCTTTCCTGGGAACCTTGTCTGTTGTTCTCTGCCTTTTTCTTTCCTGTGAACCTTGTCTGTTGTTCTCTGCCTTTTTCTTTCCTGGGAACCTTGTCTGTTGTTCTCTGCCTTTTTCTTTTCTGAGAATCTTGTCTACTGTTCTCTGCCTTTTTCATTCTTGGGAACCTTGTATGTTGTCACACTGTGTTCTAGATTCGTTTTCCACTCAGAATGCTTTGAAAGATGGATAACTTATGGAAATACATGATCCAATGATTGAAATATGGGTAACTCATGGAAATACATGATCCAAGGATTGGGAGATCGGTAACTCATGGAAATACATGATTCGAGGATTGAAAGATTGATCTTCTTCTTTTCTCTTTTCACTGATACCTGAAAGGTGTCGTGGTTTATATCATTTGTGGTTCTTGAGCTGCTCGAACTGTCTGAATTAGTGATTTTCCTTTGTTGTTACATGATCCAAGAATTAAAAGTTCTGACCAGTTGGTTTGGAGTTGGAGGTAAGCTTACAACCCTAGGGGAAACAAAAATTCGCAAATGATCATCATCGTGTGCCATACCGATTGGCGTTGACGATCATGTCCTTCCACAATTTTCTACCCATCGTGCATCGTTTCAATTCTGTTGTTGAATGTAAATAATTTAAAAAAAAAAAAAGGCATTAAATAAACAAATAAAAATGACAACCCAAAACAGGAACGAACCCGTACACCTCGTCATATCGTCTTTCCACGACGGACTTGCATTATGGTACACGGCCAACATAGTTGTCTATTGTTCTTTGTTAATGATTAATTGTGAATTTTTTTCCCCCCACTGTGGTAAACATACCTCTTCTCCTGAAATGATTCGCTGATCTGTCGCCACGGAAGTTTCCGTTCATAAGTCTTCTTCTTTTTCTTTTCTTCTTCTTTTCTTTTCTTCTTCTTCTTCTCTCCATCCTCATTTTCTTTTCAGCGTCTAGGGGAGATATAATTTGATGTCTTTGGCTCTTCTGTTCGCCTCTGCTGCTGTTATGTTTTCTAGTGCTTCTAATATTCCATCGATCCATCTTTCTCGTGGTCGACCCTTGGGTCTGGTGTTCTCACAACGTTTGTTGAAGGCTTGTTGTGTTGTGTTTTGATTACTCTGCTTTGTCACGGGGCCAAACCATTTGATCTGTTGTTTTTTTTTATATAAGCTATGGCAGGGGCTATTCCTAGCTTTTTTCTCAGTTCTTCATTTCTGATCTTATCTCTCAGGCTGTTTCCCGTCATTCGTCTAACACATTTCATCTCTGTAGAGGTTATTTTTCTTATTGTTCTTGCATCTAGGGTCCATTACTGGCATTAGTAACGCAAAGTTGAGATGAAGATTTTCATAATAATATTCATTTATTACCATTTGTCTCTAGTTTAAAGTTGAGGATCATAAAATTGGTAGTTGGTTTGAAAACGATAAAACTAAAAGGACAACTTTTTTGTTTGCGGAACAAGATGTTCGAGAGAGGAAACAAGGAAATAGCTGTGTAGTTTGAATTGTTCCAGTAAATTTATTTAATGACTCTGAGTCTATACGTCATTTTTAAGACACCAGCCGCCTTGTAGCCTAATAGCTTTACCATGGCCGTGCTGCAGATTCATTGACTCGGTTCCGATCAGATGGACAAACTAACGAAATCTATTTGATTATAATAATTCCGAGACTGAATTCGGATGTCTCGGGCCGAACGGGAAATATCACAATTTGTTATAAAACAAAATAACGACCACCGAAATGAAATGTGTCAGAAGAATGGCAGGAAACAGCTTAAGGGACAGAGTAAGAAACACCGACCTGAGGAAGAAACTCTAAATTGAACCAGCCATCGAATACATAAAGAAACAACAGATAAACTGATTCGGTCACATAACAAGACAAAAAGAACTAACAATGACTCAAAGAGCCATAAACAAACGCTACGAAAACGCCAGATTAAGAGGAAGACCGAGAATGAGATGGATAAAGGGAATACTAGAGTCACTATGAGGGATAACACCAGAAGAGGCCAATATAAGAGCAAAGAATCGCAGATTGTATCTCCCATCGACGCCAACGGCAAAGGAGGAAGGATAGAAGAAGAAGAAGAAGTTATAAAACAAAGCACAACATCTACTCCCACCTGTCGCCATTTCAAGGGCGAACGATATAGAGAAGCACTTTGTGGGAGAACAAGAAGAAGGCAAATACTTACTGGCGTTGGTCCGACAATGTTATTGTTACATCTTTTAATAATTGAAGCCAGCTTGTCTTGTTTGCAGCATTTCTTTAGCAGTACAGTTCGCATGATGCAAATTTCCGTTTGTATCTTATAAGACCTCTCAATGTCTGGCATTGATAGCATAAAGTAAAAAAAAAGTAAAGTACCCCCGTCACGCCAAGTGGCGTATAGGGAAATATGGTTTTAGTGACCCTATATTTTACAGACCATCAGCACATCATTTTTAGGGTAATGTGGTCGGTACTACGCCCGTGCTGCTTTACTTTCCCAGAAAGAAATCCGGTACCCATTTAAGGCTGGGTGAACCCGGAAGCCGTCAGTTGGGATCGAACCCTAGCCCTTGTCCTTTGTAGTATTGGTAGCATAGTGTAGGTACAAATAGTGGGCCCTGACCACGGCGAGGGGAGATAAGAGCAGAAGCACTATCATCTGTCACGCTGAATCGACTAACGAGGTTGGGAAGAGGTGTTCGCCACTGCTACAGAGTTCGTGCATCAAAGCTAAAGCTATCTTCAGTGCATTTGCTTGTGTGTCGCGGGAGTTGTTCATATTGAGGAACGTGATGAGGAGGGGATCTGAGCACTCTGGGCTTGTCCCTTGTTTAATGAGCTGTCGATTAAACTACACTGAAGTAGTGCATCTGTTAATGTCTTCTTAATGATGGTTATGGTAGGCCCCGGTATCACTGCAAACGAATTAAAATCCTAAAATTAATTGAATTAATTAAATTAATTAATTAAAATTAATTGCTCAACCACCCGTCCCAGTGGAATCATCCAAATTAATATCTTATCTCCCGAACAAAGAAAGGTTGCTGCAGTCCCCATCAGAGCAGTCTCAGCACACGCCAAAAGACATAAGGAGAAACCGCACAGAAAGTGAACACAGCCATCTGTTCCCCGTCATACGATATCATCATTCATCGCAAGCAATTGGAATATCGAAACACGATCAAAACGGATGAAACGCACAGCTCACGGTGAGCACAGAGCATTTAACACAGTAGCTACTGCAGCAAGCCGGACTTGGAATATGAGAAAACTACAACAAGGAACACTTTTCAAACACAGCCTAAAATGGTTCCTGCCGCCTATCCGCCATTTTAACCGGAAACTTACTTCCTCCTGAAAATGTTGATCGTCCAGTTTTTTTGTTTTATGTATTGCGCTTGATGATGTTATGACATCGTTTTTGTCTCGAAATCCGAACATATGATGGTACCATTGACGGTTTATTGATGGTATCATTTATTTATATATTTTGTCCTTGCTTGTATTCTTAGTTTCCTGGTGGACATTTGCTGGGTTTCTGTTTGACTCTCCGTATATATTTTTTCGTAAATTTACAAATAAAAACACATTTTCTTTGGTTATAATAATTCAAAGATCGTCATTGAAATGGCGCAAAAACACTACCCAGAACCTGAGAGTAGTCAGCGTTCTTACACCGGACGACATGCGTCAGAATCGGCGAATAACAGGAAAGATACAGACCTACTCTACCTCTCAGTGGTGCCAATCGAAACAGACAACCTAGTCTGACCAAGCTATTGCGGACTAAAAAGGTAAGGCAAGACGCTATCCAAAACACTATGTTGAGTACGGATGTCGCGGGCCCAAAGTTGCATATATCGCGACCATGTCGTAAATTACCTCCACAATGCATCTGCACCCACTGAACGTCCCTTCAAGAGCGGATAATGAGGAGGACAGTGCAACATCTGAAATCCTTGGGCATAATAATAACATCAGATAGAAGATGCACCACAGAAATAAAAAGCAGAATAGCTCAGACCAAAATAGCCTTTCAGAAAGTGAAAAATATCTATGCAACAAATCTATGTCAATAGAAATAAGAAATAGAGTTCAGCGGTGCTATATAGAACCAATTCGGACCTATGGAAGAGAATTATAGACAGTAGACAAACAAATGAAAAGACGATTAGAGGCCACAGAGATGGGATTTCTCAGAAGATTGTTTAAAGTGTCCTGTACAACTAAAAAGACCAATGAGGAAGTTCTCAAAGAGGCTAACACAAAAATGGAGCTCCTAAAAAACATCAGAAAGAAGCAATCAACATTTTCATGACATCATGAGAAGAGGAAAGTTGGAATTCTTGGTTACAACTGGCAAAATAAAAGGAAAGAGAAATCGCGGATGACAAAGAGAGAGAATACTGGATAGCTTGATGTCATGGCACTGAAAACAGTCAACAACATAACTGATACGATGCACTGTAGATAAAAGATTGTGGAAGGACATGATCGCCTACGCCAACCGGTATGGCACGTGATGATGATGAATGAGAAGGACTGATAGTAGAATGATCGTAGAGAAAGAAGAATAAGAATCAAATAAGGGCGGAGCAGTTGTTTGAGTTATTATTCTCAGATTACAATAACTTTGACTACAGCCCGGTGCAAGTAGAGAGGTAATTCATGAAACCAACGAAATTGGGTTTAAACAGCCAACTACCTAATTAATCGATACGCAGACTCCTCGCCAACTGCTAATAGGCACTAGTCACTATTGTGGCTGCCTCGAATGCGAAGAGATCACTTCTGGTAACTAATCAATGCAACTAATGAACTAAGAAATATTGGTTTCTCCATTTTTTGTTGGGCGTGTTTCTTACATGCTCACATTCGTTAGTTTTCTTCGCCGCCCATGGTATCTCCAATTTATGATTGCACATCTTTATGACTTCATCAAATGATCTTTCTATTTGCTACAATTCATTAGTGGCCAATCAGTGGTTGACCGAGGGCCTGACTATAGCCAAGACCTAGACCAGAGGACCAAACTTAAGAGTATCATAAAAAATCAAATAATGTGATTTATTTATATATAAATAATGAATGCTCTTTGATGATATATTTTATCATGTGTAAAAAGACAATTAATTATTTATTTATTTGAAAATTACCTTTATATTATTTTTTTAACCGACTGGAACTTTGGTTTTTATTTATGTATATTTATTACCGTATTTTCTGTGGCCGCTTCAAAGGCCATGGAAAATAGACTAGCTGGCCGAATCTGGCATGCGGGCCACCGTTTGGTCATCATTGCTATAAAGTATAAATCTCTGCAGAACAGATCAAGATTTAACCAATTTCTAACCCCAAAGATATAAACCTTTTATTAGTTTTATGGACTCGAGGAGTAACTCTAATTTGACCATTAAAGACACAAAGTTTATTAAGACCTTCATCTCTTCCTTGGGCTACATGTAAGCTGCACTTGTCACAAACAAGTAAGCGAGGCGTGGATCGTGGCAGAAACAAATATAGAAGAGCACCACAGCTATGATGGACAGTCTCCAATTTCACCCGCTAGAAATGGGAAAACTAGAAAGTGATTGTGAACCAAGATGTCCGACAACACCTTCCCTAAAGGACGGAATTACGCATTTGCGTCATTCTAACGCCCTTTTAATGGCGAACATAGATGATGACGAAAGTCAAGGTAGCGTAGCCCGCTACTACTTTCCCAGAGTTTCACCGTACAATGTCTGTACTTTTTAATAGATAGCACAAGAAGAAAAACAAAGTGATGACAATCCGCTACTTCCATCCCAGAGTTTCACCGTACGATGTCTGCACTTTTTAATAGATAGCACAAGAAGAAAAACAAAGTGATGGCAATCCGCTACTTCCATCCCAGAGTTTCACCGTACGATGTCTGTACTTTTTAATATATAGCACAAGAAGAAAAACAAAGTGATGACAATCCGCTACTTCCATCCCAGAGTTTCACCGTACGATGTCTACACTTTTTAATAGATAGTACAAGAAGAAAAACAAAGTGATGACAATCCGCTACTTCCATCCCAGAGTTTCACCGTACAATGTCAACACTTTTTAATAGATAGTACAAGAAGAAAAACAAAGTGATGACAATCCGCTACTTCCATCCCAGAGTTTCACCGTACGATGTCTGCACTTTTTAATAGATAGTACAAGAAGAAAAACAAAGTGATGACAATCCGCTACTTCCATCCCAGAGTTTCACCGTACGATGTCTGCACTTTTTAATAGATAGTACAAGAAGAAAAACAAAGTGATGACAATCCGCTACTTCCATCCCAGAGTTTCACCGTACAATGTCAACACTTTTTAATAGATAGTACAAGAAGAAAAACAAAGTGATGACAATCCGCTACTTCCATCCCAGAGTTTCACCGTACGATGTCTGTACTTTTTAATAGATAGTACAAGAAGAAAAACAAAGTGATGACAATCCGCTACTTCCATCCCAGAGTTTCACCGTACGATGTCTGCACTTTTTAATAGATAGCACAAGAAGAAAAACAAAGTGATGACAATCCGCTACTTCCATCCCAGAGTTTCACCGTACGATGTCTACATTTTAAAATAGACAGCACAAGAAAAACAAAGTGATGACAATCCGCTACTTCCATCCCAGAGTTTCACCGTACGATGTCTGCACTTTTTAATAGATAGTACAAGAAGAAGAACAAAGTGATGACAATCCGCTACTTCCATCCCAGAGTTTCACGATTCAATATCTAAACTTTAAAACAAATAGCACAAAAAAAAAAAAAAAAAAAAAAAATATGAGATGTCATGGTAGTCGGCTACTTGTATCCTAGAGTTTCACGACTCAATGTTTAAACTTTAAAATAGATAGCACAAGAAGAAGAAGACAGTCACGACAATCCGCAACTTGTATCCTAGAGTTTCACGATTCAATGTTTAAACTTTAAAATAGATAGCACAAGAAGAAGAAGACAGTCAGGACAATCCGCAACTTGTATCCTAGAGTTTCACTATTCAATGTTTAAACTTTAAAATAGATAGCACAAGAAGAAGAAGACAGTCAGGACAATCCGCAACTTGTATCCTAGCGTTTCACGATTCAATATCTAAAATGTCTAACTATAAATCAGATAGCACAAGAAAAATAATAAGTCATGGTACTCGGCTACTTGTATCCCAGAGTTCACAGATTTGAGTCTAAACTATAAAATAAATAAAGCAACTCACAACAATCAGTAACGCGTAATGCGTCATATAACTGAGCCGGCCACTCGCCATATTCAGCGGTAAATACTGAACTTAGGGATAAACACGTAACCTTGACTCATTTTGCTTATTTATTTAACGGTTGTCGCTGGAACAAACAAAACACTTAAGACGAATCTCTCGCAGTCATTAAGTAGACCAATTGATATGCTCATATAGGGTTTATTATTTACTCTGTTGTTGAGGTTCCTATTTTGTTTTCACGATTAGTTAGCAACGTCACTGTAGCGAAGTGTTTTCATTGCTCCACCTCACATCAGGTTTTTGATTTTAATCACATATAAAGTGCTCTTAGAAGATGTTGATATCAACCTTACCGTTATTTGAAATCATCTTATCAGCTCTTATCACGATTATTTTGTCCGTTCGATGTATAGAAGCCTGCAAGTTAATCTCCGTATCTAGATATCTGGGGTGTTTGTAGATTTAAGATACTAGAACGGTGGTGAGTCATGTATTAATTTCTTTATCAGAAGAAGAACGTCTGTTACGTCTGACGAGTGACATAAGTGACAACTGCTACCAGTGCTCTTATTTATGAAACTTCTTATGCTGAGTATATTCATTCTGGGAACAATGTTAACAACAGATGGTTTACGTGTGACGAGTGACATAAGTGACAACTGCTACCAGTACCAGTGCTCTTATTTATGAAACTTCTTATGCTGAGTATATTCATTCTGGGAACAATGTTAACCTCAGATGGTTTACGTGTGACGAGTGACATAAGTGACAACTGCTACCAGTGCTCTTATTTATGAAGCTTCTTATGCTGAGTATATTCATTCCGGGAACAATGTTAACCTCAGATGGTTTACGTGTGACGAGTGACATAAGTGACAACTGCTACCAGTGCTCTTATTTATGAAGCTTCTTATGCTGAGTGTATTCATTCTGGGAACAATGTTAACCTCAGATGGTTTACGTGTGACGAGTGACATAAGTGACAACTGCTACCAGTGCTCTTATTTATGAAGCTTCTGATGCTGAGTATATTCATTCTGGGAACAATGTTAACCTCAGATGGTTTACGTGTGACGAGTGACATAAGTGACAACTGCTACCAGTGCTCTTATTTATGAAGCTTCTTATGCTGAGTATATTCATTCTGGGAACAATGTTAACCTCAGATGGTTTACGTGTGACGAGTGACATAAGTGACAACTGCTACCAGTGCTCTTATTTATGAAGCTTCTTATGCTGAGTATATTTATTCTGGGAACAATGTTAACCTCAGATGGTAGATGTACAGCAGAAGTGAGAAGCAGAATCACTCAGGCAAAAGCAGCATTCCAAAAAATGAGGCAGTTACTGTGCAATCTATTTTTGACAATAGAAACAAGAAAAAGAGTTCTTAAATGTTATGTAGAGCCAGTCTTAACATATGAATGTGAATCATGGACAATAGGACAACATAGAAGAAAATCAGAGGCTGTAGAAATATGGTTTTACATAAGAATGATGTGTATATAATGGAAGGCTAAGAATAGTAATGAAAACGTTCAGAAAGAGGCTAAAAGAAAGCTAATATCCAATATTAGTCAAAAACAATCATCATTTTTTGGCCATGTTGTGAGAAGGAAACAGTTGGAACATATTGTAACAATTGGGAAAATTGAGGGACGAAGAGATATATAGAAGCATAGAGAAAAGATACCAGACAGCTTAAGAGAATGACTTGGCAGAATGTCAACAGAAATGATAAATAATTGTCAAGATCGAAAGTTGTTGAGAGAAATGATCACCTACGCCAGCAGGTATGATACTTGATGATGATGATTCATTCACACCTTGTGCTATAAGTGCCAAACATGATCTCTCATGAATACATTTAAAAGTAAACTAGTCATCAGAAAAATTAGATGATTGAGAAAAGTGTTTAAAAGAATATCTTTACAACACATAGAACCATTGCTGATGTATGTCGAGGAGTAGAACCAGAGGGATAAAGGCCGCTTGATCAGAGCAGTCGCCATGACGTTTTTAGACTCAGGATGTTTATTACACCCCCGATAGAAAAAAAAAAAATCCTTTCTGTCTACCGCGGATTTCGAACACCGTACTCCGGGGTTTCAGCCAGTGAGTGAAACAGTGGTTTTAGCCACACGACCACGCGCAAGTAACCAAAAGAGGCAGAATCTTCAAGTTGCTTTTGTCTTTGATCTTTACTCACTTGTCCAGGCTAAGATACCATAGTACGGGACCACTACTAGTGGCCACTTCCTCTGTAGGAGGGTATCCACAAGTCAGCTCCTCTCAATGTTTAAATCTTTTAGTATGTCCCTATTGTTCCTTTCAATGTTTACATCTTTCACTATGTCTCTATTGCTCCTCACGATGTTTACATCTTTTAGTATGTCCCTATTGTTCCACTCAATGTTTACATCTTTTAGTATGTCCCTATTGTTCCTCTCAATGTTTACATCTTTTAGTGTGTCCCTATTGCTCCTCTCAATGTTTACATCTTTTAGCATGTCCCTATTGTTCCTCTCAATGTTTACATATTTTGGTATGTCTCTATTGCTCCTCTCAATTTTTACATCTTTTAGTATGCCCCTATTGTTCCTCTCAATGTTTACATTTTTCACTATGTCTCTATTGCTCCTCTCAATGTTTACATCTTTTAGTATGTCCCTATTGCTCCTCTCAATGTTTACATCTTTTAGTATGTCCCTATTGCTCCTCTCAATGTTTACATCTTTTAGTATGTCCCTATTGCTCCTCTCAATGTTTACATCTTTTAGTATGTCCCTATTGCTCCTCTCAATGTTTACATCTTTTAGTATGTCCCTATTGCTCCTCTCGATGTTAACATCTTTTAGTATGTCCCTATTGCTCCTCTCAATGTTTACATCTTTTAGTCTGTCCCTATTGCTCCTCTCAATGTTTACATTTTTTAGCATGTCCCTATTGTCCCTCCCAATGTTTACATCTTTTAGTATGTCTGTATTGCTCCTCGCAATGTTTACATCTTTTAGTATGTCTCTATTGCTCCTCTCAATGTTTACATTTTTTAGTATGTCCTTATTGCACCTCCCAATGTTTACATCTTTTTGTATGTCCATATTGCACCTCCCAATGTTTACATCTTTTAGTATGTCCTTATTGCACCCCCCCCCCCCAATGTTTACATCTTTTATTATGTCCCTATTGCTCCTCCCAACTATCCACGGCATCACAAAGACTCATCTCTAGCGTTTTGTCTTGAATGAATCATTTTTTTTCCTTGGTGTCTACAGTGTTGTCCATGATTTACAACCATATGTTTCCATAGGGAAGACACATGTCCTCAATAATCCCAACTTCCTTGCTGGTGCCGTAACGCATGTTTCTTCAGGACATTTAATTTATAGCAAACTCACTACACCAAATGAGAGTTGCGATAGCTCAGTGGTTAGTGAACTGGACTACAAAGGACAAGAGGCAGGGTTGGATCCCAATTGACGGCTTCCGGTACACCCAGCCTTTAATGGGTACCGGATTTTTTTCTGGTAAAGTAAAGCGGCACGGGCTTAATACCGACCACATTACCCCAAAAATCAAGTGCCGAAGGTCTGTAAAATTTATGGTTACTTATACCATATTCCCTATACGCCACTTGGCGTGACTTTACGTGTACTTTTACACTACACCAAAGACAATGTGTCGATGTCTATACAAAATGTGGCCACTTATGTCATATTCTCTATACGTCACGTAGCGTGACGGGGGCTCGTTACTTTCCTTTTATTTCTCTTTACATTGAAAAATATATCTGACCGTCTCATAACCACATTCGGAGGCGAAAGCGCGCCTACCAGCACCACAGCTGGAAGTTGTCAGCGAACCACAGCTGATGGCTTGCGCCACGATCGGTGAACCAGAACCATCTAGACCCTGCTCCACTCTCCGCGGTGCCTCTAGTAACAGACTAACCTGTCTAGTCTGGCCAAGAGAGTAGGAATCAAAGAGGGAAGACAACCCGGCACTCAAAAATGTCATGCTGTAGTCGGATGTAATGGGCCTAAAGGCCCAAATATCACAGTTATACTGCAAACCACAACACAACGCATACACGCACACTTAACATCCTTTAAGGGCGGAAACCTTAAACCCTGCCAAGAATATATAGAACAACAACAACTTAAATGGTTTGGCCACCTGGTCAGAATGAATCCTTACCAATCACCATCAAGGACGTTCTTCTCGAGAATGCATGGAGAAAGACCAAGAGGAAGACGCAAAAGAAGATGGATAGATGCAGTGATAGAGACATGTAACAACAAAGGAAAATCACTAATTCAGACAGTTCGAGCAACTCAAGAACGACAAATGATATAACATCGACACTTTTTCGGTACCAGTGAGAAAGAGAAAAGAAAAAGAAGAAGAAAATGGAGAGGTGTTCTCCTTTAATCATCGGGTGAACTGAAGCAAGCAATGAAATTCACAAGCCCTTCTAGACTTTCTTTATCGGTTTTTTTTGGGTAAAAATATTTCTTTCAAACGCACACACATATACCCATACATATACCCATACATATAGCCATACATACACACTACGTGCATACACTAACAGACAAAGATTAGATTTACATATCGATCAACTAGAACCGGAGTATACACGACTGGTTTTACCGGCCCCGATCGCATTTGTTATTCTTGACGGTAATTTGGTCAACAGATATCTAGCCATGACTACTGCCTAAATATGAGTCTCGAATATCGACATTGTTGAAAGTGACTCAAAATTGATATGATTATGTGTGATTTAACGTCAACAAATGATATGTCAACAAATAGAACGAATGTTGAAGGGACTTCAGAATGTTCGAAATGTGATGTTGAAGCTGAATGTCAAAGTTGAAGGGACTTCGGAATGTTCCAAATGTGATGTTGAAGCTGAATGTAAAAGTTGAACGAAACATTAATTCATAATGAATATTTATTTATTTGTTTTTTTATTTTATTTTTATTTTTATTTATTTATTTTTTTTTTTTTTTGGGGGGGGGGGGGGGGGGAAGATCAATAAAATATGTAGATGTAGAAAGTCACGAACAATATAATATGTAGATGTAGAAAGTCACGAACAATAATATGTAGATGTAGAAAGTCACGAACAATAATATGTAGATGAAGAAATATACGAACAATAATATGTAGATGAAGAAAATTATAAACTATAATATGTAGCAGAACAGAGATATATACTATAATATGCAGCAGAACAGAGATATATAAACTATAATATGTAGCAGAACAGAGATATAAACTATAATATGCAGCAGAACAGAGATATATAAACTATAATATGTAGCAGAACAGAGATATAAACTATAATATGTAGCAGAAGAGAGATATAAACTATAATATGTAGCAGAACAGAGATATATAAACTATAATATGCAGCAGAACAGAGATATAAACTATAATATGTAGCAGAACAGAGATATAAACTATAATATATTGCAGAAGAGAGATATAAACTATAATATGTAGCAGAACAGAGATATATAAACTATAATATGTAGCAGAACAGAGATATATCAACTATAATATGTTGCAGAAGAGATATATAAACTATAATATGTAGCAGAAGAGATATATAAACTATAGTATGTAGCAGAAGAGATATATAAACTATAATATGTAGCAGAAGAAAGATATCAACTATAATATGTAGCAGAAGAAAGATATAAACTATAATATGTAGCAGAAGAATGATATAAACTATAATATGTAGCAGAAGAGATATATAAACTATAATATGTAGCAGAAGAGATATATAAACTATAATGTGTTGCAGAAGAGATATATAAACTATAATATGTAGCAGTAGAGATATATAAACTATAATATGTAGCAGAAGAGATATATAAACTATAATATGTAGCAGAAGAATGATATAAACTATAATATGTAGCAGAAGAGATATATAAACTATAATGTGTTGCAGAAGAGAGATATCAACTATAATATGTAGCAGAAGAGATATATAAACTATAATATGCAGCAGAAGAAAGATATAAACTATAATATGTAGCAGAAGAGATATATAAACTATAATATGTAGCAGAAGAGATATATAAACTATAGTATGTAGCAGAAGAAAGACACAAACTGTAATATGTTGTAGAAGAGAGAACCACAAACTGTAATATATAGTAGAAGAAAGAAACAAACTATAGGAAAACAAATAATTCGGTCTACAAAGAACAAAAACAACAATGTGCAGTAGAAGAAGAAAAATAGTTGATAGCCCAGAAAAACAAAACACAGCATGCCTCTACAGCTAACGCAAACCATCTGTGCAACAGAGACTTTCTATCTCAAACCGATCATTTCAGCAACATTCTAATTTACTCTAACAAATAATGAAGGAGATGTCGTTTTGACTTTAACAAATACTGAAGGTGATGTCGTTTTTACTCTAACAAATAATGAAGGGGATGTCGTTTTGACTCTAACAAATAATGAAGGTGATGTCGTTTTTACTCTAACAAATAATGAAGGTGATGTCGTTTTTACTCTAACAAATAATGAAGGTGATGTCGTTTTGACTCTAACAAATAATGAAGGTGATGTCGTTTTTACTCTAACAAATAATGAAGGGGATGTCGTTTTGACTCTAACAAATAATGAAGATGATGTCGTTTTGACTCTAACAAATAATGAAGGTGATGTCGTTTTGATTCTAACAAATAATGAAGGGGATGTCGTTTTTACTCTAACAAATACTGAAGGTGATGTCGTTTTGACTCTAACAAATAATGAAGGTGATGTCGTTTTTACTCTAACAAATAATGAAGGGGATGTCGTTTTGACTCTAACAAATAATGAAGGTGATGTCGTTTTTACTCTAACAAATAATGAAGGGGATGTCGTTTTGACTCTAACAAATAATGAAGATGATGTCGTTTTGACTCTAACAAATAATGAAGGTGATGTCGTTTTGATTCTAACAAATAATGAAGGGGATGTCGTTTTTACTCTAACAAATACTGAAGGTGATGTCGTTTTGACTCTAACAAATAATGAAGGTGATGTCGTTTTTACTCTAACAAATAATGAAGGGGATGTCGTTTTGACTCTAACAAATAATGAAGGTGATGTCGTTTTGACTCTAACAAATAATGAAGGTGATGTCGTTTTTACTTTAACAAATAACGAAGGAGATGTCGTTTTTACTCAAACAAATAATGAAGGCGATGTTGTTTTGACTCTAACAAATAATGAAGGTTATGTCGTTTTGACTCTAACAAATAATGAAGGTGATGTCGTTTTGACTAACAAATAATGAAGGAGATGTCGTTTTTACTCTAACAAATAATGAAGGCGATGTCGTTTTGACTCTAACAAATAATGAAGGTTGTGTCGTTTTTACTCTAACAAATAATGAAGGTGATGTTTTTACTCTAACAAATAAGGAAGGAGATGTCGTTTTGACTCTAACAAATAATGAAGGTTATGTCGTTTTTACTCTAACAAATAATGAAGGTGATGTTTTTACTCTAACAAATAAGGAAGGAGATGTCGTTTTTACTCTAACAAATAATGAAGGCGATGTCGTTTTTACTCTAACAAATAATGAAGGAGGTGTCGTTTTTACTCTAACAAATAATGAAGGTTATGTCGTTTTTACTCTAACAAATAATGAAGGTGATGTTGTTTTTACTCTAACAAATAATGAAGGTTATGTTTTTACTCTAACAAATAATGAAGGTGATGTCGTCTTCATACAGACCTCTTCAGCACACATTTTCATAAACTTATTAACATCGGAAAACGTTGTTTATGCGCGTGACTATGTATGCACTTGCGTGTTATTTTCATCCCGTTGGCATACATAACACTACATGCGGGAATTAGTATTTCGTTAGTCAGGTTGACCTTAATCCACCGTACAAATATAATGATATTTCAGCAGATGGCAGGTAAATTAAAATATAAAAGACCGTATTATTCTATCAATCAAACAAAGCTAAATATAGCGTGCACTAAAATAGAATAAATTTTAGGAAAAGAGTGTTTTCACCAAATGACTTTGAAATAAGTAACAGGTGGTACGAAATATAACAATAATTGATGAATGTTTTATTATTTTTGTTCTCAAACGAATACTAATACGACAAGATATGAAGAACTAAGGAAAGCTAGGAATAATTTCCGCCATAGAATACATAAAGAAACAACAGGTAGAACGGTTTGACCATATGGTGAGCAAGTAGACCAAAACACAACACAACGAGCTTCTCAAAATCGTTGCGATGTTACCAGACTCAAAGGTCAACCAGGAACAAGATTGATTGATGCAGTATTAGAAACAATAGGAAATATAACAGCAGCAGAGACCAACAGAAGAACAAAAGAATACAACTATATCTCCTTTAGGCGTTGAAAGACAAAAGAGGAGGGAACGAAGAAGAAAAAGGAGAAGAAGATGAAGATAAAGAAGTAAAGCTTGATGAGGAGATATTAGTCTATACTGAATATGGCTGAATGCTGACGTTAAAGCTAGCGAGCCTTAGCTGACTGTGCTACTGCACCATTTCCTCGAGTAGTAGTGCCGTACAATAGCATCTTAGCCTGGACAAGTGAGTAAAGATGAAAGACAAAAGTCCAAGTGATTAACAATCAGGATATATCAAACACACGCATCTAGATTGTGATACAACTTTTAGTTCTTCGACTAACAAAAACGTACAGAAAAAGCTTTCTAGTTAACTAGGCTAACTAAAGCTAACTTCAGAAAGTAGTAAAGTGAACATTTTATAGTTCTCCCACTAGAATGTGGGATAGCCAACAACTAAACAGTTCTCCTACAAGAATGTTGTACAGCCAACAACGTAACAGTTCTCCCACTAGAATGTGGTACAGTCAACAACTTAACAGTTCTCCCACTAGAATGGGGTATAGTCAACAACGTAACAGTTCTCCCACTAGAATGTGGTACAGTCAATAACCTAACAGATCTCCCACTAGAATGTGGGATAGCCAACAACTAAACAGTTCTCCCACAAGAATGTTATACAGCCAACAACGTAACAGATCTCCCACTAGAATGTGGTACAGTCAACAACTTAACAGTTCTCCCACTAGAATGGGGTATAGTCAACAACGTAACAGTTCTCCCACTAGAATGGGGTATAGTCAACAACGTAACAGTTCTCCCACTAGAATGTGGTACAGTCAATAACCTAACAGTTCTCCCACTAGAATGTGGGACAGCCAACAACGTAACAGTTCTCGCACTAGAATGTGGTACAGCAAACAACGTAACAGATCTCCCACTAGAATGTGGTACAGTCAACAACTTAACAGATCTCCCACTAGAATGTGGTACAGCAAACAACGTAATAGATCTCCCACTAGAATGTGGTACAGCCAACAACGTAACAGATCTCCCACTAGAATGTGGTACAGTCAACAACTTAACAGTTCTCCCACTAGAATGGGGTATAGTCAACAACGTAACAGTTCTCCCACTAGAATGGGGTATAGTCAACAACGTAACAGTTCTCCCACTAGAATGGGGTACAGTCAACAACTTAACAGATCTCCCACTAGAATGTGGTACAGCAAACAACGTAATAGATCTCCCACTAGAATGTGGTACAGCCAACAACGTAACAGATCTCCCACTAGAATGTGGTACAGTCAACAACTTAACAGTTCTCCCACTAGAATGGGGTATAGTCAACAACGTAACAGTTCTCCCACTAGAATGGGGTATAGTCAACAACGTAACAGTTCTCCCACTAGAATGGGGTACAGTCAACAACTTAACAGTTCTCCCACTAGAATGGGGTATAGTCAACAACGTAACAGATCTCCCACTAGAATGTGGTACAGTCAACAACTTAACAGTTCTCCCACTAGAATGGGGTATAGTCAACAACGTAACAGTTCTCCCACTAGAATGGGGTATAGTCAACAACGTAACAGTTCTCCCACTAGAATGTGGTACAGTCAACAACTTAACAGTTCTCCCACTAGAATGGGGTATAGTCAACAACGTAACAGTTCTCCCACTAGAATGGGGTATAGTCAACAACGTAACAGTTCTCCCACTAGAATGAGGTACAGCCAACAACGTAACAGTTCTCCCACTAGAATGTGTTACATCGAACAACTTCAAGTGCGCCAATATTCTCCTAGGATTTTCTACAGGGTAATATCGGGGCACCTATGGGTTCATTCGATGTGTAGTGATAAAGACCTTAACAAGAAACAAACAAACAAATAATGTACAGTTCTCCCACTAGAATATGACGCAGAAACAGCTTCCAATTGCCTGTCGTGTATTGCTTATTTTACCTTCCTTTCATGTATCTTACAGCTCTGTGTGAACATCGACAGTTCCATAAAGTTAGACGTTCCATCAATGCATCTTCTTTGAGGCAATCATTTCACATGTTTTCTAACTGCACCCTAAAGGTAAAGGTAAAGTACGAGACTTGAACCGGCGTCATAGCACGCGAGTTTTCATCCACATGTGCTCGGCCGCCTATCCAGAAGTGTTCGGAGGGAGACTTGTGGATAGTGTCATTCAAGCATCGAAACTCCGAGGCCCCCAGAAACTGTAACTGTGACCTGTTTGTTGTTGGTTATTAATGAATGCTAATATATAATTATTATACGGGGCCAAGACAAATGATCTGAGTACGTTAAGCGATCCATATCTGACTGCATGTGTTAGGATCGGCGAAAAACAGAGCTGATCAAGATCCTGCTCCACCACCCAGTTGTACTCATGGGAAGAAACTATGCAGTCTGACTAAGCGAATAAGGATCTACGAGGGGAGGCTATAATAGTATTCGAAAAGGCTGTGCTGAAGTCGGATGTGTTAGGCCAAAAAACGTAAATAAACCACGACTGCCTGCATTTACGTACACTTAACGTCAATTTAAATGCAAAAACCGCAGCGGATTATTCATTATTTTAGTGTTTCTTGGGCGAACGGCAGAAAGAGAAAGATAATTGTTTTACGATTTAAAAAAAAAACAAATCACTTAATTTATTGTTCCTTGATTGAAACTACCACTAGTGTTACAATCACCTTCTCCTCACATCACCATTTACTGTCGGCTCTTATTGATGCGCTCATCTATGTCAGAGAGCATTAAAATGTAGAAGAAACGGAAAATGGAAAAAAGCAAATATTATAAGACGATATATTAATGAAGTAAAAAAAGTAAAGTACCCCCGTCAAGTAAAGTGGCGTTTAGGGAATATGGTGTTAGTGACCATATATTTTACAGACCTTCGGGACATGATTTTTGGGGTAATGTGGTCGGTATTACGCCCGTGCCGCTTCACTTTCCCTGCAAACAAAATCAGGTACCCATTAAAGGCTGGGTGAACCCGGAAGAAAACTGCTAGAACAAAAAAAAATTCATATAGGAGAAGGTGTATCTTGGTCTACGCCCTATGGGCCGGTTACGGCTCGAAAGATCAATAGATAGATAGATAGAACCCGGAAGCCGTCGGTTGGGATCGAACCCTACCTTTTGTCCTTTGAAGTCCAGTTCACTAACCACTGAGCTATCGCGGCTCTCATATTAATGAAGCAGCAGATACCAATATCAGCACCATTAAGATAAACGCACTGACTGGATCATGGAGCCGCGATAGCTCAGCGATTAGTGGACTGGATTACAAAGAGGTAGGACAAGAGGTAGGGTTCGATCCCAACCGACGGCTTATGGGTTCACCCAGCCTTAAATGAGTACCGGATTTTTTCTGGGAAAGTAAATCGGCACGGGCGTAATCGCAACCACATTACCCCATAAATCATGTGCTGAAAGTCTATAAAAATGATGGTCACTAACACCATATTCCCTATACGCCACTTGGCGTGATGGGGCTCTTTTTTTGTTTACTGACTGTATTGCTACACGGTACCAACCACTTCATTATTTGTGGACGCTAAAGGCAACATAGTTGAGGTAAAGTCGAAGTAAAAAGAGCGTAGTATTGTTACTACCTTCATTAAACGCCATGAAGAACATGTGGCACATACCAGCAAGGCGGTAACATTAAAATTGCTGCGGACATTTATCTTCTCGATAACAACATTGGTTGTGAATCATGGACAATCTCGCAAACAGCATGGAAGATTATCAAATCATACGAAACAAATTATCAAGTACCGGGCCTACTGACGTAGGTGATCATGTCTCTCCACAACTTTCGATCTCAACAGTTCTTTATCATTTCTGTTGTTGACCTTCTGCCAAGCCATTATCTTAAGCTTTCTGGTTATTTTCTCTCTTTGCTTCTCTCTATCTCTTCGTACCTCTATTTTTCCAGTTGTTACAATATATTCCAGTTGTTCTCTTCTCATTACATGACCAAAAAATGATGATTGTTTCTTCCTAATATTGGAAATTAGCTCTCTTTTTGTTTTGACCTCTTTCAAAACATGTTCATTACTCTTCTTAGCTGTCCATGGTATTCTCAACATTCTTCTGTAAAACCACATTTCTACAGACTCCAGTGATTTTCTTGTCTGTTGTCCTATTGTCCATGATTCACATCCATATGTTAAGACTGGCTCCACATAACATTTAAGAACTCTTTTTCTTGTTTCTATTGTCAAAAATGGATTGCATAGTATCTTCCTCATTTTTTGGAAAGCTGCTTTTGTCTGAGCCAATCTGCATCTCACCTCTTTTGTACATCTTCTGTCTGAGGTTAACACAGTTCCCAAATATTTAAATTCATTTACCTGTTTTAATATTGTTCCACTTGTCTTTATTTTGCACTGAGGTGATGTCTTTTTCTTTGTTCTTACCATTACTTCTGTTATTTTGCTATTAAGACTGAGTCCTTTATTTTTGCTTTCTTTCACTATAAATGTCCAACATTTCTTGTAACTCATTTTCACTCTTAGCGATTAAAACTGTATCATCAGCATACCTTAGATTATTTATATTATGACCTCCAATTATTATTCCAGGCCTGTCCCTTATGGATCTTAAAATAATCTCACTATAAATATTAAACAAATTTAGTGACAGCACACAACCTTGTCTAACACCCTGTTTTATTTGTTGAAACATTCCCAATTGGTTTCCAGCTCTTACGGCCGCTGTTTGTTTTATATGTTCTTTATTATTCTTAGATCTTTGCTGTCTATGTTTATGCTTTCTAAAATTTTGATTATTTCTTGGTGCTTTACTTTGTCAAATGTTTTGGTACAATCTATGAAGCATAGGTATAGATCTGTTTTCACCTCTATGGCTCTTTCTACTAAAGATCATATGATATAAATGGCATTGCTCGTTTCTTTACCTCCAACAAAACCACACCACGAAATAAATATTACATACCAATTTTTAAGATACATTGGATAATGAAGAAAGTACAATGAAGACATATTAAAAGACTTAAACATGAAACAGAATTGGCTTATAAACACCATTCTACAGAGAATTAAAATAGTATGACAAATCCAAAGAGACAGCCGGCGACTCACCATGAGAAGTACCAAGAAAAAGACAGTTTCAAGACAGCGAGACTGTGAACATGACAACACAAGAAGTGGGAGAACTGGCTAGAGACAAAGATTCTTTCAGATGGGCTATGGTGAATGCAACGTTCTGTGGGAGAACTGACTAGAGACGAGATTCTTTTAGATGGGCTGTGGTGAATGCAACGTTCTGTGGGAGAACTGGCTAGAGACAGAGATTCTTTTAGATGGGCTGTGGTGAATGCAACGTTCTGTGGGAGAACTGGCTAGAGACAGAGATTCTTTTAGATGGGCTGTGGTGAATGCAACGTTCTGTGGGAGAACTGGCTAGAGACAGAGATTCTTTTAGATGGGCTGTGGTGAATGCAACGTTCTGTGGGAGAACTGGCTAGAGACAGAGATTCTTTCATGTGGGCTGTGGTGAATGCAACGTTTTGCAAAAGACATGCGATCAGATGATGACGTTTGTTACCTTCAAGGGATTGGCTATAAAATCCATATAATGTCATGAACTCCCAGTGACCAATAGGGCAACATGCAACATTAGAACTCAATAGATGTTCTACAATAAAATGAGTCTTTATGCAATAAAACTTTACAGGTGAAGTATCTGTACAAGTTTTCTTCTCTCACGTGTCTCCACCACAAAGTGGTAGAGGATAATGTCTGCCCTTATCCCCAAGGGCTGTTCTGGTAATAGCATTGCTACCAAGGGATCATCCAAACTAGACAGATTAAAAGGTTGGGGCCCCCCTGTTCCAACTTTTCGAGGTGCCTCAAATGCAATCACACTAGTGTAGCCTCAAATGCAGTCTCGCCAGTGTAGCCTCAAGTGCAGTCTCACCAGTATAGCCTCATGTGCAGTCTCACCAGTGTAGCCTCAAGTGCAGTCTCACCAGTGTAGCTTCAAGCGCAGTCTCACCAGTGTAGCCTCAAGTGCAGTCTCACCAGTGTAGCCTCAAGTGCAGTCTCACCAGTGTAGCCTCAAGTACAGTCTCACCAGTGTAGTTGGCCAAGTGAGTAAGGATCGAAGAGGGAAGGAACCCACCAAAAAATGCCGTGCCGACGTCGGATGTGCTTGACCGAAAGACGCGAATAAACTACAAGTACGCCCTCTTAACATCCTTTTAAGGACGGATGACCAAGAGGACTACATTTCTTTGGTAATGAACACCATCTTAGAAAGAAAGAACGGAAGAACGAGAGAAATCCATACCAATTATATCAGTATTAAGTCAAGTAAAACAACGTAGGTTACGCTGGCTAGGCCATGTACCCCGTATGACAGATGGCCGCATACCAAAAGATATACTCTACGGGTAGCTGGCAGATGCTAAAAGAACTAGGGGGCGCCCAAAACTTCGGTTTGTAGATGTATGCAAACGTGACATGAAGACTCTAAACATAAACCCTGCAGCATGGGAAGACGTAGCTGCAGACCACAATCTCTGGAAACACACTCTAAAGGTTCACCTCAAACAAGAAGCAGACAGATTCATAGAGAAAGAGAATACACAGCGAAAGGAAAGAAAAGAAAAAATAACATTTATATGGGCGATGAGTAAGTGAAGAGCCCCGTCACGCCAAGTGGCGTATAGGGAATACGGTGTTAGTGATCATAATTTTTATACATCTTCAGCACATGATTTTGGGGTAATGTGGTCGGTATTACGCCCGTGCCGCTTTACTTTCCCAGAAAAAAATCTGGTACCCATTTAAGTTTGGGTGAACCCGGAAGCCGTCGGTCAGGATCGAACCCAACCTCTTGTCCTTTGTAGTCCAGTTCACTAACCACTGAGCTATCGCGACTCCCTATATTAGTATATAGATCCGTGGTATTGCTGGTAATCAATGCTGTATTTTGTCTGATGGAGACTAAATAAATAATTTGTTTAATAAGCTCCGTGAACATCCATCATAAACATGCAAGAAATAATTGATATGTACGTTACCCCTATGGTTATGTTGTGTATTATGTCCCCGTACAAAAAAAAAAAAAAAGCTCCATGAATGATGTATGAACATCTGAGTTGATGACACCAGATACTTTCTCTGTCATTACCTAAGCTCGGACGGGAACAAAAGTACATGTACTACATTATTGGTCCCAAAGCTGCCTAATAATATATAATAAGAGCTAACATTAAAAATAGATAAACTCCATTAATGCGGTGGTTTACATTAATTGTTTAAAAGCGAGTCTATTCGCCTTGTGCTTCTATCGCTTTGTGCTTTATTATGCTTGTGGACCGGGCTTGTTGTTCGTTATGAGGTCGCGTTAAGTGCACATTTCCTATTTGCCAATAATGTTAACACTAACTTTAATTACTTGTACCGAGACAATAATTAATGGGAGATCCTATCACAACGAGGCTCCCCTGCTGAGCTTAAATCAACGGTCTCTCCTGTTAGTTAGTTTCCCCCCCCCCTTTTTTTTTTTTGTTTTGTTTTGTTTTATTTAATTTATTTATTTAAGCTCTTGTATTTTGGCCTTGACCAGTTTTTTTTTCGTTAATTACCTTTTTTTTTATGGGAGGTGAACAGGGAGGGAGACATTTGTTGGAATAGTCACGTGATTTTTCTTGCTTTTATTGTCTCTTTGTTGTCCATATGGTGATTCTTATGAAGATAGTATAGTCAATTGTAGACTATACGCACCATCTTCGTCACACTTTTTGTTTGAAAATACTGGCCGGTATTTGAATTGTAACAGCGACACATATGGACACACTCAATCAATATAATTCGTGACGTGGCACTCACAGTTTCTTTCTTTCTTTATCTCTTTCTTTCTTTCTTTCTTCCTGACGTTCACCCGGTGATTACAAAAGGAATAGATATCTCTCCTCGTCATCCGTCCTTAAACGCAAGTTTAGTATGTGTAGATATGACTTATGTTGTGGTTACATTCGTGCCTTTCCACTCAATGCATGCGATTTCAACACGACATTTTTGAGTAATGGTTGCGTTTGTCTCTCCTCGATCTCTGCTCAATTGGAGGAAATCGATAGAGTGCACTGGACTAGTAATATTTAACACTTCAACAGAGGAGAGTAAACAGTATATTGGACTAGTCATTTTTGTTAACTCTTCCATGGAGGATAGAGAAATAGTGTATTGGACCAGTCTTTTTTGTAACGCTTTCATGGAGGATAGAGAAATAGTGTATTGGACCAGTCTTTTTTGTAACGCTTTCATGGAGGATAGAGAAATAGTGTATTGGACCAGTCTTTTTGTAACGCTTTCATGGAGGATAGAGAAATAGTGTATTGGACCAGTCTTTTTTGTTAACACTTCCATGGAGGATAGAGAAATAGTGTATTGGACCAGTCTTTTTTGTAACGCTTTCATGGAGGATAGAGAAATAGTGTATTGGACCAGTCTTTTTGTAACGCTTTCATGGAGGAGAAGCGAATGGGTGCACATTGGATTAGTCATTTGTAGCAAGGTGACTGCCAATACGATTTCCTGTGGGATGGAAGCTTTTCTTTCTTCTAAATTGGTTGAAATAAAAAAAACTTTGACCTGTAGGCCACGTGGCGACAGCATTAGTGCACCATGATTATGCAACCGAACGTCTCATCCATCATTTCCATTTTCCCTTCTATGGCATACGGCGGTCAATTGGCCTAATGCCGTAAACATTCGCATTTTAAAATATTATTTTTTACAATTTTTAAACATTTTAACCGAGTTTTTATTTTTAGATGCAGTAGCGTTGGTTAAAATATGATGAGCAGCAATTTGGATTTAGGAAAAATAGCGGGACGAAAGAAACCCTATTCTGCATGAGAACATTAATCGAAAAGTACACAGAAGTAAACAAACCAATATATGCTTGCTTCATAGACTACACCAAAGCTTTTGATAGAGTACACCACAAACAACTTATAGAATGCCTAAAAGAGATACATCTAGATGACATGGACATACGACTGATATGTAATCTATACTGGGAGCAAACAACAATAATAAAATATAACAAAGAGAACTCTACACACATTGATATAAAAAGAGGAGTAAGACAAGGATGCATCCTATCACCAAACTTGTTCAATATATACACTGAGCAAATCTTTAAAAACATCATAGAGATGCCAGGCCTACAAATTAATGGAAAGATAATCAATAACCTAAGATATGTTGCACTACTAGTGAAAAATCCTAAAGATCTACAACTATTACTTAATGAAATATACATGATAAGCAAAAAATATGGACTAGATATTAATATCATTTTTAAAACTATGATCATAAACAAAGGAAATACTCAAAACCTACAAATGGATATACAAATTGAAGGAATAGACCTGGAGACAGTTAAGAACTACAACTACCTTGGACATACAATAACCAGTTATGGAAAATGTACAACTGAAATAAACAAAAGAATAGGAATGGCAAAAAGTAATTTTAATGCCACGAAGAACATACTAACATAAAACAAATAACACCAGGGCTAAAACTAAGAATAGCAAAATGTTACATCTTCTCAATATTAATATATGGTGCAGAAACATGGACATTAGACAAGAAAACAGAACAGAGAATTGAAGCCTTTGAAAAAATGTGGATATATAGAAGAATATGTAGAATTGGATGGAAGGAAAAGAAAACAAATGACGAAGTCTTAAAACAACTAAAAATGAAAAGAGAACTACTAAATACAAATCAAACAAGACACATGAAAATTTTGGGCTTTGTTAAAAGACACAACAGCCTGAAAGTAATCCTGGAAGGGAAAATACAAGGTAAAAGAGGCAGAGGCAGACCAAGATTAACATGGACGAGTAACATAAAAAGATGGACAAATCAGTCTATGACAACCTGCACCATCAAAGCAAGAGACAGAGCAGAATGACGCTCCATGGTAGCCAACCTTCGTTGCGGAGACGGCACCTGATGATGATGATGAGCGTTGGTTGCATAAGTCGACCCAACAGATTATGAATTAATCTTCACATAGATTTTTTTCTCTCTCTCTCTCTCTCTCTCTCTCTCTCTCTCTCTCTCTCTCTCTTTCGAGCGGGTGGTCGAATCGATAACTTGTTGGGCTCCAAACTTGGAGAACGCGGGTTCGAAACCCGGTAGGGTCAAAAGTTGTTTTTTTCCTCGTGGCGACTGCACTGGACAAGCGGCCTATATTCTCCGGTCCTACATTTCCTCCCAGCAGACTCCAGTAATGGGAAAATACCGTAAAGATAGTTTTTTCTCACTTATTCGAAACGCTAAGACAAAGGAAATTACTGATTATCTCAAACCTTGTATTGTGAAGTGTATATTGTTTTAGTCCCATTTATAGAAGCTGTGACACGCATGCGCACTTGTGAGCACTGTCCTAAAACCACTGAAATCAGCTTACAAGAGATGGCATGTACAGTGACCAAACAAACAATATATCTGGTATCAGAGACGGTCACTCAACCAAACCAAATGGCTTCATTGAATGAATGAAAGTAATAAGCTAAGCACCCCCGTCACGCCACGTGACGTATAGTGAATATGGTGTTAGTGATCATAATTTTTACAGACCTTCGACACATGATTTTTGGGGTAATGTGGTCGGTATTACGCCCGTGCCGTTTTACATTCCAAGAAAAAAATCCGGTACCCATTAAATTGAATGAATGAACTGACGTTTAATTATCGAAGGTAATGAAATTATGGATTTCTCTCTCTCTCTCTCTCTCTCTCTCTCTCTCTCTCTGTGTGTGTGTGTGTGCTGATGACAAATTATTTATAATAAATATACACATGTATCTAGAAAGCTAAACTTGTTGAGAGGCGAGACAACCAACGATGTTTCGGTAAAAGCCTTTCCCAAGTACAGCAGACTAAAAGGGATGATAAAGAACCCCTTTCACGCTAATTATTTCCTTGTATTTTCATTCTGACTGACTATCACAATCTGCCAAGCGTCCCAACCAGAGTGGAGGAAACAACATTAGTGTTAGTACCAGAATGTAGTACAGCGAACGCCTTTGGTGCCCCTACCTGAATGTGATACAGAGAACGTATTTTCGTGCTCCTAATAGAATATGATACAGAGAACGTCTTTTCGTGCTCCTTATGGAATGTGATACAGAGAACGCCTTTTATGTCTCCTATTAGAATGTGATACATGGAGAACGTTTTTAGTGCTCCTACCAGAATGTGATACAGAGAACGTCTTTAGTGCTCCTACCAGAATGTGATACATGGAGAACGTCTTTAGTGCTCCTACCAGAATGTGATACAGAGAACGTCTTTTAGTGCTTCAACCAGAATGTGATACAGAGAGCGTCTTTTAGTGTTTCAACAAGAATGTGATACAGAGAAGTATTTTAGTGCTTCAACAAGAATATGATACAGAGAGTGTCTTTTAATGCTTCAACCAGAATGTGATAACGAGAACGTCTTTTAATGACTCCTACCAGAATATGATAACGAGAGCGTCTTTTATTGCTCCTACCAGAATGTGATACAGAGTACGTCTTTTAGTGCTTCAAGCAGAATGTGATACAGAGAGTGTCTTTTACTGCTTCAACCAGAATGTGATAACGAGAACGTCTTTTAATGCTCCTACCAGAATGTGATAACGAGAACGTCTTTTAGTGCTCCTACCAGAATGTGATTCAGAGTACGTCTTTTAGTGCTTCAACCAGAATGTGATATAGAGAGCGTATTTTAGTGCTCCTACCAGAATGTAATAGCGAGAGCGTCTTTTAGTGCTACTACCAGAATGTAATACAGAGTACGTCTTTTAGTGCTTCAACCAGAATGTGATAACGAGAAAGTCTTTTAATGCTCCTACCAGAATGTGATAACGAGAACGTCTTTTAGTGCTCCTACCAGAATGTGATTCAGAGTACGTCTTTTAGTGCTTCAACCAGAATGTGATACAGAGAGCGTATTTTAGTGCTCCTACCAGAATGTGATACAGAGAAAGTCTTTTAGTGCTCCTACCAGAATGTGATAACGAGAACGTCTTTTAATGCTCCTACCAGAATGTGATACAGAGAACGTCTTTTAATGCTCCTACCAGAATCTGATAACGAGAACGTCTTTTAGTGCTCCTACCAGAATGTGATACAGAGAACATCTTTTAGTGCTCCTACCAGAATGTGATACAGAGAGCGTCTTTTAGTGCTCCTACCAGAATGTGGTACAGAAAGCACCTTTTAGTGCTCCTACCAGAATGTAATACAGAGAGCATCTTTTAGTGCTCCTACCAGAATGTGATACAGAGAAAGTCTTTTAGTGCTCCTACCAGAATGTGATAACGAGAACGTCTTTTAATGCTCCTACCAGAATGTGATACAGAGAACGTCTTTTAGTGCTTCAACCAGAATGTGATACAGAGAGTTTCTTTTACTGCTTCAACCAGAATGTGATAACGAGAAAGTATTTTAATGCTCCTACCAGAATGTGATAGCGAGAGCGTATTTTAGTGCTCCTACCAGAATGTAATACAGAGTACGTCTTTTAGTGCTTCAACCAGAATGTGATACAGAGAACGTCTTTTAGTGCTTCTACCAGAATGTGATAACGAGAGCATCTTTTAGTGCTCCTACCAGAATGTGATAATGAGAACGTCTTTTAGTGCTCCTACCAGAATGTGATAACGAGAACGTCTTTTAGTGCTCCTACCAGAATGTGATACAGAGAAAGTCTTTTAGTGCTCCTACCAGAATGTGATACAGAGAGCATCTTTTAGTGCTCCTACCAGAATGTAATACAGAGAGCATCTTTTAGTGCTCCTACCAGAATGTGATACAGAGAGCGTCTTTTAGTGCTCCTACCAGAATGTGATACAGAGAAAGTCTTTTAGTGCTCCTACCAGAATGTGATACAGAGAAAGTCTTTTAGTGCTCCTACCAGAATGTGATAACGAGAACGTCTTTTAATGCTCCTACCAGAATGTGACACAGAGAGCAGCTTTTAGTGCTCCTACCAGAATGTGATAACGAGAACGTCTTTTAGTGCTCCTACCAGAATGTGATACAGAGAGCATCTTTTAGTGCTCCTACCAGAATGTGATACAGAGAAAGTCTTTTAGTGCTCCTACCAGAATGTGATAACGATAACGTCTTTTAATGCTCCTACCAGAATGTGATACAGAGAACGTCTTTTAGTGCTCCTACCAGAATCTGATACAGAGAGCATCTTTTAGTGCTCCTACCAGAATGTAATACAGAGAGCATCTTTTAGTTCTCCTACCAGAATGTGATACAGAGAGCATCTTTTAGTGCTCCTACCAGAATGTGATACAGAGAGCATCTTTTAGTGCTCCTACCAGAATGTAATACAGAGAGCATCTTTTAGTGCTCCTACCAGAATGTGATACAGAGAGCATCTTTTAGTGCTCCTACCAGAATGTGATACAGAGAGCATCTTTTAGTGCTCCTACCAGAATGTGATACAGAGAGCATCTTTTAGTGCTCCTACCAGAATGTGATACAGAAAGCGTCTTTTAGTGCTCCTACCAGAATGTGATACGAGAAAGATAGATGAATGATTACGACATCGTATATGAGGATCAAACGTGGGTTAATGTTCACCATTCCTTTGAGATGGAATGAAAATCACTTGACAGAGAGAATAAAGAGAAAACACATAGCACCGAATGACATAATAGCACATACTGGCCGCACAGAGAATGGACTTGTCAATCAAGCAGATCTTGTTTCTCAAGCAAACTCTACAGGTGGTAGACACTGCCTCTCTGAAATGAATGGACTCATTTTCAGGGATTGAATGATGAACACTAGGCCCACCCTGAATAGACCATCAAGCTTGGTAGTGGACACTGTTGGAGTTTGATTTCGTTATATTCTATTGATGTGACGCTTCTAGAAGCTTCTATTATGTGTAGCAGTATTCACTTCTATATAAGCATTTACTACAAAAGTGATAGTCTCTGATATAGATGACCTAGTATTGAACTTGGGTAAAGAGCAAAATACTAATGAAAGCAGCAGAAGCAAGTGCCGGACTGAAGAAAATGGAAAAACGAGCTTGGATCTCAGACACCACATGGAAATACATCAAAGAAAGAAGAGAAGCGAAGAGAGCCATGACTAATGTAAAGACATATCTTGGATAGGTTCTGGCAAAAGCAACATACAAAGAATTAGACAACAAAATGAAAAGTTCAGCAAGAAGAGATACAAGAGCTTATATAGACAATTTGGCAGAGACAGCTGCAATTACAGGAGACAGCAGAACTCTCTATACTGTACAAAAGATGCTGACAAACACCTATACATCCAGTGGAACACCAATTCTAGACAAATCTGGATTAATGCTAACAACAAGCGCAGACATAAAAGCCCGTTGGGTGGAACACTTCAAAGAAATTCTTAACCGTCCACTACCCCACAGTTTAATAGATTTTGAAGCTGAAACGCCAGCAGCAGAATTAGATGTAAATTTAGATGACTTCACCTTGAGCGAAATAGAAACCACCTTAAAGCTTATGACCAATAACAAGGCTGCTGGAGAGGATAAGTTAATAGCTGAGATCCTCAAGGCAATTGATAGCCATAATCTAATACATCTCCAAAAAATGTTCAACATCATTTGGAAAACAGAGAAGACGCCTCATAAATGGAAAAAGGAATCATTGTTAAGATTCCAAAAAAGGGCAATCTTAGAGATTGTAACAACTGGAGGGGCGTGACACTTTTGTCAGTTGCCTCAAAGTTATTCTGCGAAATCATCCTAAATAGAATAAAGGATTCAATAGATACAGTAATGCGGGAAGAACAGGCTGGGTTTAGAAAAGGAGAAGCTGCCTTGACCACATTTTCACTCTACGACTTATATTGGAGGAACACATTGAAAAGCAAAAACCTTTTGTACTTAACTTCATCGATTTCAAAAAAGCATTTGATAGTATTCATAGAGATTCTTTGTGGAAAATTATGAAGCAATATGGCTTACCATAAAAAATCATAAATATTATCAAAGACATGTATGATGGTTACACATGTGCAGTTCGAACAGAGGAAGGACTGAGCGAATGTTTCCCAATAGAAACTGGGTTAAACAAGGATCTATTTTATCGCCCTTGTTATTTGGAATTGTTGTGGACTTCATAATGAAGAACTGCTGCACTGGTAATAAAGGCATCGAATGGATACAACGAGACCATTTGGAGGACCTCGACTTTGCTGATATCATAGTTCTCATCAGCAGTCAGATAAAAATGATGCAGGAAAACACAAATGAACTATCATCAATAGCCAGCAAAATTGGGCTTGAGATCAATCATGAAAAGACTAAAGTCATGAAAAGTTTAATTCCAACAGATGACAAAATATACATGGAAAACAAACCAGTAGAAGAGATCGATCACTTTATCTATCTTGGAAGTCACATTGATCGAGAAGGGGATACAAGTAAAGAAATTAGAATCAGAATGGCTAAAGCAGCAATGTTTTTCAGAAGCCTTGAAAAGTTGTGGAAATCAAAACTAATCAGCACAAACACAAAACTCAGGCTATTCAAATCAAATGTACTATCAACCCTTACGTATGCGTGTGAATGCTGGAAAACAACAAGAGATATAGAAACAAAGTTGAACGCATTCGAAAATAAATGTCTAAGGAAAATACTTGGTATAGCGTGGAACGAATTCAAAACAAACGAGGAAATTAGAGAAATCGCCAATCAACCACTAATATCTTCAGTAATAAAGAAAAGACGATGGTCATATGTTGGACATGTGATGAGAAGAGATAATAACCGAATAGCAAAGCAGGCCCTCATATGGGAAACAACAGGTAAGAGGAAAAGAGGAAGACCCAGGAAGACACTGAGAAGAACATTGATGAGAGAGGCAAGAGCAACAGGATTCGGCTCCCTCAATGAGATAGAGCTGCTTGCACAGAACAGAGACAAATGGCGAGATTTGATAAAATATCTTTAAAAGAAAACTGCTAGAACAAAAATTCTGATATGAGAAGGTGTATCTTGGTCTACGCCCTATGGGCCGGCAACGGCTCGAAAGGTCAATAGATAGATAGATAGTATTGAACTGCGCATCAGAACGGACTATAACACTAACTTTTCTAGTAAAGCTATCTTTACTTTAAACCATGTACAGCTAAGAAGAGTAATGAAAACGTTATGAAAGAGGCCAAAGTATAAAGAGAGCTAATATCCAATATTATGAAGAGACAATCATTATTTTTTTGGCCTTGTAATGAGAAGGGAACAGCTGGAATATATTGTGAGAACTGTGAAAATTTGGGGACGAAGAGATAGAGGGAAGCAATGAGGAAAGAAACTAGACAGCTTAAGAGAATGGATAGGCAGAAAGTCTACAACAGAAATGATAAATAACAGTCGAGACCGAAAATTGTGGATATACATAATCACTTACTCCAGCACGCATGGCACTTGATGATGATGATGATTGTAGCAAGTTCCCATCACAGGTGTCTGATCGGGAAGGACTTATTGAACCGGAGAATAAGTAAGGCCGCTTACTATTATAATACAGTCGCCCCCACGTGTTCGGGTCTAGTGTTTTTATTACACCACGATGAGAAAAGAAATGTTTGACCCAACTGAGATTTGATCACGCATTCTCCTGATTTGGAGCCCGACAAGTTATCCATTCTACTCGAACACCCGCTCTTCCTTTTCTAGTAAAAATCAGGACATCCCGAAAGTTATTTCAACTCGCCACATGAACTAGATATTAGAGCTAAGTGTTAACGTCAGTTAGTTAATTAGTTAAACAGTCAGTTAGTTAATTAGTTAAACAGTCAGTTAGTTAATTAGTTAAACAGTCAGTTAGTTAATTAGTTAGACAGTCAGTTAGTTAATTAGTTAAACGTTCAGTTAGTTGATCAATTTGTCTATCAATAAATCACATAGTCAGTCCTTAGTCAATCAGTTTGTCAGTCAGTTAGTTCTTCAGTATATTAGTCAGTCAGTTAGTTGATTAGTCTGTTCGTTACTTATTTAGTACTCAAATAGATGATTAAGTAGTCCGCCCGTCAGTCAAACACTTAGGCAGTTATTGGTCAGTTAGTATTCAGCCCGTCCATTTGTCACTTAGTCAAATAGTAGTCATCGCATTACTCAATAACTTAGTAAATTAGTAGTCAACCCATCAATTAACCACATAGAAGTCAGCCTGTCACTCAATCACTTAGTCAGTTTGTAGTCAGCTCGTCACTCAATCACTTAGTCAATTAATAGTCAGCACGTCACATAATCACTTAGTCCGTAGTCAGCCCGTCACTCAATCACTTAGTTATTAGTTAGCCAGATACTCAATCACTTAGTCAGTTAATAGTCACCACGTTACTTAATCACATAGTCAGTAGTCATCCCGTCATTTAATCGCTTACTCAGTTAGTAGTCAGCCCGTTACTTAATCACTTTGTTAATAGTGTGCCTGTCACTTAATCACGTTGTTAATAGTCTGCCCGTCACTTAATCATTAGTTAATAGTCTGCCCGTCGCTTAATCACTTATTTGATAGTCTGCCGGTAAGTTAATCACTTAGTTAATAGTCTGCCCGTCATTTAATCACTTAGTTAGTAGTCAGCACGTCACTTAAACACTTAGTTAATAGTCTGCCCGTCACATAATCACTTTGTTAATAGTCTGCCCGTCACTTAATAATTAGTTAATAGTCTGCCCATCACTCAATCACTTAGTCAGTTACTAGTCAGCCCGTGACTCAATCACTTAGTCAGTTAGTAGTCAGCCCGTCACTCAATCACTTAGTCAGTTAGTAGTCAGCCCGTCACTCAATCACTTAGTCAGTTACTAGTCAGCCCGTCACTCAATCACTTAGTTAGTAGTCAGCCCGTCACTCAATCACTTAGTCAGTTAGTGGTAAGCCCATCACTCAATCACTTAGTCAGTTAGTAGTCAGCCCGTCACTCAATCACTTAGTCAGTTAGTAGTAAGCCCATCACTCAATCACTTAGTCAGTTAGTAGTCAGCCCGTCACTGAATCACTTAGTCAGTTAGTGGTAAGCCCATCACTCAATCACTTAGTCAGTTAGTAGTCAGCCCGTCACTTAGTCACTTAGTCAGTTAGTAATCAGCCCGTCACTCAATCACTTAGTCAGATATTGTGGGAAGCCCATCACTCAATCACTTAGTCAGTTAGTTATCAGCCCGTCACTCAATCACTTAGTCAGTTAGTGGTAAGCCCATCACTCAATCACTTAGTCAGTTAGTGGTAAGCCCATCACTCAATCACTTAGTCAGTTAGTAGTAAGCCCATCACTCAATCACTTAGTTAGTAGTCAGCCCGTCACTCAATCACTTAGTCAGTTAGTAGTCAGCCCGTCACTCAATCGCTTAGTCAGGTAATAGTCAGCCCGTCACTCAATCACTTAGTCAGTTAGTAGTAAGCCCATCACTTAGTCAGTTAGTAGTCAGCCCGTCACTCAAACACTTAGTCAGTTAGTAGTAAGCCCATCACTCAATCACTTAATCAGTAAGTGGTGAGCCCATCACTCAATCACTTAGTCAATTAGTGGTAAGCCCATCATTCAATCACTTAGTCAGTTAGTGGTAAGCCCATCACTCAATCACTTAGTCAGTTAGTAGTCAGCCCGTCACTCAATCACTTAGTCAGTTAGTAGTAAGCCCATCACTCAATCACTTAGTCAGTTAGTAGTCAGCCCGTCACTCAATCACTTAGTTAGTAGTCAGCCCGTCACTCAATCACTTAGTCAGTTAGTGGTAAGCCCATCACTCAATCACTTAGTCAGTTAGTAGTTAGCCCGTCACTCAATCACTTAGTCAATTAGTAGTAAGCCCATCATTCAATCACTTAGTCAGTTTGTAGTCAGCCCGTCACCCAATCACTTAGTCAGTTAGTAATCAGCCCGTCACTCAATCACTTAGTCAGATATTGTGGGAAGCCCATCATTCAATCACTTAGTCAGTTAGTTATCAGCCCGTCACTCAATCACTTAGTCAGTTAGTAGTTAGCCCGTCACTCAATCACTTAGTCAGTTAGTAGTAAGCCCATCACTTAGTCAGTTAGTAGTCAGCCCGTCACTCAATCACTTAGTCAGTTAGTAGTAAGCCCATCACTCAATCACTTAATCAGTAAGTGGTGAGCCCATCACTCAATCACTTAGTCAGTTAGTGGTAAGCCCATCATTCAATCACTTAGTCAGTTAGTGGTAAGCCCATCACTCAATCACTTAGTCAGTTAGTAGTCAGCCCGTCACTCAATCACTTAGCTAGTAGTCAGCCCGTCACTCAATCACTTAGTCAGTTAGTAGTCAGCCCATCACTCAATCAGTTAGTGGTAAGCTCATCACTCAATCACTTAGTCAGTTAGTAGTAAGCCCATCACTCAGTCACTTAGTCAGTTAGTAGTCAGCCCGTCATTCAATCACTTAGTTAGTAGTCAGCCCGTCACTCAATAACCTAGTAGTAGGCCCGTGACTCAATCACTTAGTCAGTTAGTAGTTGGCCCTTCACTCAATCACTTAGTCAGTTAGTAGTCAGTTCACCTCTCGCACTAATAACTTAGTCTGTTATTAGTCTGCTCGACACTCAATCACTTAGTAGTCAGCCCGTCACTTAATCACTTAGTAGTCAGTCCGTCATTCAATCACTTAGTTAGTAGTCAGCCCGTCACTTAACCATTTAGTTAGTAGTCAGCCCGTCACTTATTTAGTAATCAGTCCGTCACTTAATCACTTAGTTAGTAGTCAGCCCGTCATTCAACCACTTAGCTAGTAGTAAGCCCGTCACCCAATCACT
Organism: Megaustenia siamemsis; assembly: GCA_032433765.1. Lineage (NCBI taxonomy): Eukaryota > Metazoa > Mollusca > Gastropoda > Stylommatophora > Ariophantidae > Megaustenia > Megaustenia siamemsis. The sequence goes on from JAVIAB010000050.1 coordinate 51,927,089, forward strand.
TAGTTAGTAGTCAGGCCGTCATTCAATCACTTAGTTAGCAGTCAGCCCATCACTTAACCATTTAGTTAGTAGTCAGCCCGTCACTTAACCATTTAGTTAGTAGTCAGCACTTCACTTAATCACTTAGTTAGTAGTCAGCCCGTCACTTAACCATTTAGTTAGCAGTCAGCCCGTCACTTAACCATTTAGTTAGTAGTCAGCCCGTCACTTAAACATTTAGTTAGTAGTCAGCCCGTCACTTAATCACTTAGTAGTCAGCCCGTCACATAACCATTTAGTTAGTAGTCAGCACTTCACTTAATCACTTAGTTAGTAGTCAGCCCGTCACTTAACCATTTAGTTAGTAGTCAGCCCGTCACTTAACCATTTAGTTAGTAGTCAGCCCGTCACTTAACCATTTAGTTAGAAGTCAGTCCGTAACGTAATCACTTAGCCATTCTCTTTCATTGCTGGACACACCCTTAAGATCTCATACCCTCATTCCGGCCAGCATCTTGTGGCTGCGACTTTCGCCATAATCTCTATATTTCTTGAACTAGTCTCGTCTTGGATCCCACATGGCGCGAGCTGTGTCTTCACCTCAGCTGGCTCGATGTTCAATGTGGCTCACGTCAGCCTCGCAGCATTAAACTCAACCACACAAAAATTGATACTGTGAAACTCTCATTAACACATCAGACAAGGAACATAAGTCGTGACTTATAAACAAAACGTGACTGCAGCTGTCGTTCTCAGCCGTGTTACCTGGGAGGTGGGGAGGGATTGGAGGTTGCTAATCAAGCAAGGGGGAATCAACACGTGTCTCCTCTTTTACCTCTTCACGTGTAAACCCTTTTCCAGACCATCTGTCACCAGGCACGAGTTTAAAAAGATAGTGGTATGCACGTGGAGTGGAGTGAGGCCATTGAGAGGTAGTGATGTATTCTTGGTTATTGTGTTGGCCTACACATAGGCTGTTCCGAACGTTTCATACCAGGTTTTACTGATTACAGAATGAAATGTAAAATATCGCGTAAACTCTATAATTAGGTCGATACCTGGAAGAAAAAGGGACATTTGTAAACAGTGTTTTTTTCCTCTGTCAGGAATAACTACTGACAGTTTGAGTCTCACGTCATAAAATATGTGTGCTGGAGTTATTCAATTGGGTCTAGAATTACAAACATGAAAACCGCTGTTCGTGACTGACAAGGCTAGATTTTTAAAAAATTCTTTTATTTTACTTTTTAAGTTGAAATAGGTCATTTGCGTTTGTTATGGAGTAGCTCATCTGTTCCTTCTCACTCACTTTCTCTTTTTTCTCTGCCCATCTTTTTGAATCAATTTTTCAAAATCTTTCTTTTTGTTTATCTCGTTATCTTTGTAATATTTCTCACATCATCTCCCCATCCCCCACAATGTGGTGCACAAAACATTTATATCTCTCTCCTCATCTCTATCTCCCTCAATCTCCATTTATTTTTTTCCATTTCTTTCATTCTCTCATCTCTATTTATTATTCCCTTGATCTTGTTTTTTTTTTAAACTCCCTCTTTCCATCTCTGCTCTTCAATATTTATATTTCTCTCCCTCCACATTCCCGAGCATTCCTTTTTCTCATTCCCTTAAAGTTATCTCTAAATCTTCCTCCAATAAATAAATAGAAATGCTTTCTTCCTTGCATTCACCCGATGACTAAAGGAATACACATTAAAGTCATTCGCCCTTTAAAGGACGTTAAGTGTGCGTAGATTCGTTGTTATGTGTTTTGTCTAATGTCTATGTTTCTGCACCATACAGGAATATTGAGAAGATGTAACATTTTGCTATTCTTAGTTTCAGCCCTGCTGCTATTTGTTTTGTTGTTAGTATATTTTTCATGGCATTAAAATTACTTTTTGCCATACCTATTCTTTTGTTTATTTCAATTTTACATTTTCCATCATTGGTTATAGAATGTCCCATGTAGTTGTAGCTCTGAACTGTCTCCAGATGTATTCCTTCAACTTTGATATTTATTTGTAAGTCTTGAGGATTTTTTTCTTAAGATAATATGACCTTGAAAACGAAGGTTCGGGGTGATATCAAATAGTATGTTGTGAGAGGACGAAGAAGGGGGTGAGGGTGTCGCGTATTTTACGACTACCTGTCATCTCGTCTAATCTGATTGGGCACTGATTGATTTTTCAGCAATTGCTTGTGTTAGTTAAGGTCTGGGTGGGCGGTGCAGTAAGTTGATACAGCCAGTGAGTTCAGCAATTGCTTGTGTTAGTTAAGGTCTGGGTGGGCGGTGCAGTAAGTTGATACAGCCAGTGAGTTCAGCAATTGTTTGTGTTAGTTAAGGTCTGGGTGGGCGGTGCAGTAAGTTGATACAGCCAGTGAGTTCAGCAATTGCTTGTGTTAGTTAAGGTCTGGGTGGGCGGTGCAGTAAGTTGATACAGCCAGTGAGTTCATGTTCTTGAGTTTATATGTAGCGTTGGCGATACATTGATAGGCCTAATGTATTTGGGAGATCAGTTTAAGGAGGTAAGTGGGCGATACATTGATAGGCCTAATGTATTTGGGAGATCAGTTTAAGGAGGTAAGTGGGCGATACATTTATAGGCCTAATGTATTTGGGAGATCAGTTTAAGGAGGTAAGTGGGCGATACATTTATAGGCCTAATGTATTTGGGAGATCAGTTTAAGGAGGTAAGTGGGCGATACATTTATAGGCCTAATGTATTTGGGAGATCAGTTTAAGGAGGTAAGTGGGCGATACATTGATAGGCCTAATGTATTTGGGAGATCAGTTTAAGGAGGTAAGTGGGCGATACATTTATAGGCCTAATGTATTTGGGAGATCAGTTTAAGGAGGTAAGTGGGCGATACATTGATAGGCCTAATGTATTTGGGAGATCAGTTTAAGGAGGTAAGTGGGCGATATATTGATAGGCCTAATGTATTTGGGAGATCAGTTTAAGGATGTAAGTGGGCGATACATTTATAGGCCTAATGTATTTGGGAGATCAGTTTAAGGAGGTAAGTGGGCGATACATTGATAGGCCTAATGTATTTGGGAGATCAGTTTAAGGAGGTAAGTGGGCGATACATTTATAGGCCTAATGTATTTGGGAGATCAGTTTAAGGAGGTAAGTGGGCGATGACATTGATAGGCCTAATGTATTTGGGAGATCAGTTTAAGGAGGTAAGTGGGCGATACATTGATAGGCCTAATGTATTTGGGAGATCAGTTTAAGGAGGTGAGTGGGCGATGACATTGATAGGCCTAATGTATTTGGGAGATCAGTTTAAGGAGGTAAGTGGGCGATACATTGATAGGCCTAATGTATTTGGGAGATCAGTTTAAGGAGGTAAGTGGGCGATACATTTATAGGCCTAATGTATTTGGGAGATCAGTTTAAGGAGGTAAGTGGGCGATGGCATTGATAGGCCTAATGTATTTGGGAGATCAGTTTAAGGAGGTAAGTGGGCGATGGCATTGATAGGCCTAATGTATTTGGGAGATCAGTTTAAGGAGGTAAGTGGGCGATACATTTATAGGCCTAATGTATTTGGGAGATCAGTTTAAGGAGGTAAGTGGGCGATACATTTATAGGCCTAATGTATTTGGGAGATCAGTTTAAGGAGGTAAGTGGGCGATGACATTGATAGGCCTAATGTATTTGGGAGATCAGTTTAAGGAGGTAAGTGGGCGATACATTTATAGGCCTAATGTATTTGGGAGATCACTTTAAGGAGGTAAGTGGGCGATGACATTGATAGGCCTAATGTATTTGTGAGATCAGTTAAGGATGTAAGTTGTCGATGACATTGATAGGCCTAATGTATTTGGGAGATCAGTTTAAGGATGTAAGTGGGCGATGACATTGATAGGCCTAATGTATTTGGGAGATCAGTTTAAGGAGGTAAGTGGGCGATGATATTGATAGGCCTAATGTATTTGGGAGATCAGTTTAAGGATGTAAGTGGGCGATGACATTGATTATTGAACTGTGTATCAGTGATGTTCAATCCTCATCAAGGTCAGCTTCTTGATTGATTATTGAACTGTGTATCAGTGATGTTCAATCCTCATCAAGGTCAGCTTCTTGATTGATTTTTGAACTGTGTATCAGTGATGTTTAATCCTCATCTAGGTCAGCTTCTTGATTGATTATTGAACTGTGTATCAGCGATGTTCAATCCTCATCAAGGTCAGCTTCTTGATTGATTATTGAACTGTGTATCAGTGATGTTCAATCCTCATGAAGGTCAGCTTCTTGATTGATTATTGAACTGTGTATCACCGATGTTCAATCCTCATCAAGGTCAGCTTCTTGATTGATTATTGAACTGTGTATCAGTGGTGTTCAATCCTCATCAAGGTCAGCTTCTTGATTGATTATTGAACTGTGTATCAGTGGTGTTCAATCCTCATCAAGGTCAGCTTCTTGATTGATTATTGAACTGTGTATCAGTGGTGTTCAATCCTCATCAAGGTCAGCTTCTTGATTGATTATTGAACTGTGTATCAGTGATGTTCAGTCCTCATCAAGGTCAGCTTCTTGATTGATTATTGAACTGTGTATCAGTGATGTTCAGTCCTCATCAAGGTCAGCTTATTGATTGATTATTGAACTGTGTATCAGTGATGTTCAGTCCTCATCAAGGTCAGCTTCTTGATTGATTATTCAACTGTGTATCAGTGATGTTCAGTCCTCATCAAGGTCAGCTTCTTGATTGATTATTGAACTGTGTATCAGTGATGTTCAATCCTCATCAAGGTCAGCTTCTTGATTGATTATTGAACTGTTTATCGGTGATGTTCAGTCCTCATCAAGGTCAGCTTCTTGTCGTAGGGATTGGGCCTAACAGTCAGCAGGGACTGAAAACCAAGACTGGCCAGGCCTTCTTAAACTTGAACTCGCCCACAGTCTGCTCTAGCATGTTTAGGTGCTGAAGACAGAGGCAACCAGCCAAAAGGCGCACCAAAGCAATCAGGATGTCACGCGCTCACGCTAAAATAGGCTCCAACTTCTCTAGGAGATCCCTGGAAATAAAGAACATTTCATTCAGCTCGACACTTCACGGCAAGTGTATGAAATTACAGTTCGATCAGCACTGCAATAACTACCACTTTTTGTCATTCTTGTTTAAGTTAGACTGTGAAACACACGTCGTAATAATGTGAAATACACGTTTTGAGATTTTGAAACGCACGCTTTTAGATTGTGAAACACAATTTTTGAGATTGTATTACATACATTTTCAGATTGTGAAGCACACATTATCAGACAGTGAAGCACACATTTGCAGCAGTAGGAGAAACAGGATTGACATTGCTGCACAGAATATTCAATACAGCATGGCACCAACAAAATTCCACATAGGACTGTCAACAGGCGATCATCGTATCAATATGGAAAAAGAAAGGTAGCAAAAGAGACTGAAATCAATAAGAAGTATATCTCTTCTCAGCAATGTAGTAAAGTTATACGCCAAAATTGTGGAAAAAAGGCTTAGACCAATAATAGAACAACAATTAAGTGATTTTTAAATGGGGTTCCGAAAAAAAAAAACAGAGGATGTACTGACGCTCCATTCACCTTAAAAAAAACTTGCAGAAAATAACGACAGAACACAATCAATGTGTATGTTCTACAGGATTGCCCCCAGTACACAGACCTGAGAAGAGCAATGTGGTCCACACCCACCTCCCTGGAAGAGAAACTATATGGGGCAATCGAATCGCTTAAATAGACAGCTGACTTCATGAGAGAGTCTGGAATCCTACTCTGATCGAGTCTTGATAGCAGAGAGAGAGAGAGAGAGAGAGAGAGAGAGAGAGAGAGAGAGAGAGAGAATCAATGTGTACATAGCTCTCAGTGACCAGAAAAAAGCATTCGACAGAGTAAATAGACAACAACTGTGGGAGATACTAACAACATACGGAGTAAGCCAACATCTAACCAACCTAACTAAAAGTCTCTATATCAACAGCAGCTGCACAGTCAGAACAGCAGCAGGCTACACAGACCACTTCGAAGTTAGATCAGGCGTAAGACCGGGGTGCGTACTATCCAACCTACTGTTTATTACATACATGGACTATATATATATATGCAAGTTAGCCAACCCATCAGAGACAGAGGAGATCAATGAGCTTTTATTTGCAGACGATCAGGCTCTAATACATAAACAATAGAAGACCTACAAGAACACTTAAATGAACTCAAAAGCACAGGCACAAAATACAACACGAAAATCAACATCAACAAAACAGAAGTCATGAATGTTACAAAAGAGAAGCAGAACATCAACATAGCTATAGAAGGCAAACAATTAAAACAAGTAGAGGAACTCAAATACCTAAGAAGTTTAGTAACAAACGATAATTCACTAACAGCAGAGATTGATTCCAGATGCATCAAAACATGTCAAATCATTGGACAGCTATCACCACTATTGTCCAACAAGGAAATAACTGTAGAGGCAAAACGGGCACTTTACAATACAATCTTCATCCTAATGTTGTGCTACCAATGCCAGTCCTGGACCCTAGATGCAAGAACAATAAGAAAAATAATCGTTACGGTGATGAAATGTGTCAGACGAATGACAGGAAACAGTCAGAGAGATAAGATCAGAAATGAAGAACTGAGAAAAAAAAACTATGAATAACCCCCGCCATAGAATTTATAAAGAAATAACAGATAAAAATGGTTTGGTCACGTGACAAGGCATAGTGATCAAAACACAACACAACGAGCCCTCAATAAACGTTGCGAGAACACCAGACCCAAGAGTCGACCACGAAAAAGATGGATCGAGGAAATATTAGAAGCTCAAGGAAACAGCAGCAGAGACGAACAGAAGAGGAAAAGACCGCAAATTGTATCTCCCATCGACGCTGACAGACAGATAAGCTAGAAAAGAAGAAGAAGCACACGTTTTCAGACTGTGAAACACACATTTTCTGATTGTGAAGCACACATTTTGAGAGTGTGAAACACACATTTTCTGATTGTGAGCACACATTTTGAGAGTGTGAAACACACATTTTCTGATTGTGAGCACACATTTTCAGACTGTGAAACACACATTTTCTGATTGTGAGCACACATTTTGAGAGTGTGAAACACACATTTTCTGATTGTGAGCACACATTTTCAGACTGTGAAACACACATTTTCTGATTGTGAGCACACATTTTGAGAGTGTGAAACACACATTTTCTGATTGTGAGCACACATTTTCAGACTGTGAAACACACATTTTCTGATTGTGAGCACACATTTTGAGAGTGTGAAACACACATTTTCTGATTGTGAGCACACATTTTGAGAGTGTGAAACACACATTTTCTGATTGTGAGCACACATTTTGAGAGTGTGAAACACACATTTTCTGATTGTGAACATAAATTTTCAGAGTGTGAAATACACATTTTCTGATTGTGAGCACACATTTTCAGAGTGTGAAACACACATTTTCTGATTGTGAAGCACACATTTTCAGACTGTGAACATACATTTTCAGACTGTGAAACACACATTTTCAGACTGTGAAACACACATTTTCTTATTGTGAAGCACACATTTTCAGACTGTGAAACACACATTTTCAGACTGTGAAACACACTTTTTCAGACTGTGAAACACACATTTTCAGAGTGTGAAACACACATTTTCTGACTGTGAAACACACGTTCTCTTAATGGTTATGACGACATTTCTTTATGACGCTTCTATTTCTTGAAAGCCCTCCAGACAATCTCATCCGCAGAGACGTGAAGTTTGGATGTGAAGTTTTGACCTCACTAACGAGTCTTCCACCACCTTGCAGTTGTGTGTAAAAATCCGTGACCAGAACTGGAGTCGTCAGTCGCTGGACACTTCGAGACTTGCTGAGGAGGGGATCTGAGCACCTATGAACATGTTCAGAGTGAAATGATGATGACCCGCTAATTACTCAATAACTCAATAACAACTCCGTGACTCCCATACCTTCTTCTATTCTATTAGAAATGTTTCCCAAGCCGGACAGATTTAGAAGCTGGGATCAAGCCAAAATATAAACACAACAGGATGAAATCAAATGAACTGAACTATAACCCTAGCAGAACAGTGGAACGTACATTTTCAGTGAGTTGACGTCACAGTCTGGGAATTTTGCCGGGGCCGGAACACGTCTTTCCTTTAAGACAAATTCAGGATACCCAGTGACCTTGGAACATTGTGCCAGCTTGGCGATCAAGTGAACGTGGGATATAGCGTGTCTTGAATCTTTCAAGTCGACATAGCTGGGGAAAAAATGGGTACCTGGCTCAATAAGAAAGGTAAATCTTCTTTCTTTCGGGCGTTCACCCGATGACTGCTAAAGAAAGTGACGGTCCATTTCATCACTAATCCTTAAACAGACGTTAGGTGACGTGGATCAGCCGTGGTATGGTTTATTTGTGCACTTTGGCCCAACACATTCGACTTCAATACGGTATTGTAGAGTACTGGGTTGTCTTCCCTATTGGATCCCAAGTCGCTTGGTCAGACTACATAGTCTGTTTCTGTGGACACAGCGAAGAGGTGGAGTACGGCCTCGATGGTGCAGGTTCACATGTACTGGCGCATGCCATCAGCTATGAGTCGCCGACATCCTCCAGCTCTGTTGATGTCAGGCGCCTTGTCTCCAGGAGGATAAATAACAGAGAAGAAGAGCACTGGCCCTCACTCATCCTTTTTTCACCTCCAAATGTTGTGGTTTAATTCGGTGAAGTTTAATAGTTCACAGCCATATGATATTATTTATGTTATGGGACACCCATTACCTTTTTACACATCCCATGAACTAGTATCAATGCCTACGTTCTACACTGCTACATACAACCATGAAGCACTCTACACGGGGAAACCAATACACGAATCCAGTTATTGGACACAACAAATCCATAAGACCGTCGTCAGATGTTGCAAGATAAATCCTTTGTGCACAGCCTCTCACCGCTTGCCCTGGGTTCACAGCAGGATTTCAGAAACTATGTTTATGGATTGAGAAAGATAAAGTAAGGCATGCACCGTGTACTGTCGCTAACAATATTGTCAATTTCTTGTTTGCTGTCTTCTTGTCACATTTCATTTACTTATGTAGCTGGATCATTTTAGTGTTGGTAACTCGCGCATATATTTTATCAGATATCGTCTTCACTCTGTTGTTCTCTTTTTCTTCTTTTTCTGAGACGCTTTGTTAATCTTTTACCCTAAATGGGCATGAGATATACACACTAAGTTGAAGAGGGTCTTTACCAGCTATTGTTTTTTTTTTCAGCGTTCAAATCTTGTTTTCATATGAACTTTACTCTTTGTCCTGTTTCATGATGGAGGGGTAAGGACAATATTATGACACACGATGAGTTGGTCGAATTGTCATTACTCGTATACGCGTGTGTCCTAATCTTTCACCTAAATCTGCACGTGGCTGACACACTTCGTCTTCGGCAAGCTGGTATCAGATCTGATTCATTTCCTGTCTTTAAAATGTAATAAGAAATGCGTAGTTTTTCACGAGAACTCGACTTCTACATCCAGTAAGGTTAATGTCACCATTAGACAATATAAAAGCAACATACAGTGAGAAAAATGGTAAAGAAACAACGGTGATGGATAGAACAAACATAGAGAAAGTCATCTACAAGCATCGTCAGACAAGTTCTTATTTAAAACGCACAATGAAAGATTGAATAGGGAAGATTTAAGAACAAATTGAGGCGAAACCTTGAGAGTGAAATAACAAAGATATATATTATGAAAATGAAAATAAGACACAACCAAGGACAGAAAGGATTGGGCAGATCTTGTTGATGGGCTTTGCTGCAATGGGCAGTGAAGAAGTCATGAATAGAAATAAAGAATAGAAACAGAAGTTAGAAAAAGAAGTTAGAAACAGAAATTAGAAACAGAAGTTAGAAACAGAAACTAGAAACAGAAACTAGAAACAGAAGTTAGAAACAGAAGTTAGAAACAGAAATTAGAAACAGAAGTTAGAAACATAAATTAGATACAGAAGTTAGAAACAGAAGTTAGAAACAGAAACTAGAAACAGAAACTAGAAACAGAAGTTAGAAACAGAAGTTAGAAACAGAAATTAGAAACAGAAGTTAGAAACAGAAATTAGAGACAGAAGTTAGAAACATAAATTAGATACAGAAATAAGAAAAAATAAAAAGAAACCGAATTTAGAAACATACGTATCTATCTATCTATCTTTCGTTCGCCTGAAGTATTGTCTATATCTGCAATGTCGTTTCCTGTATAAATTTTACTGTCTTTTGTAATTCTTGCAGTGGCCCATATAGTTTTCTCTGTAGTGTTGTATCTATGGGCCAATGGATTTTCCTCAGTCTACTATATTCAGTGCAGTCTTGAAGTATGTGTTCAGCAGTCTGGGGTGCCTGTCCACATGTACAAGTAGTTGATGTGCCGATCTTGAATTTTGTATACATGTGACTATGGAGTCGATTGTGTCCTGTTCTTAGGCGTATAATGATAACTTGTTCATATCTATTCATATTATGAAAGGCATCCTGATTTGGGGCTTGTGGTCCTCTGATTGATTTGATTATCTGTTTCTTATGATGGTATGTAACTGGTGTATCTAGTTGTGTGCCTGTTGAACCTTCCTTTGCCAACTGATCTGCTTTCTCATTTCCTGGTATTCCACAGTGAGACGGGATCCACTGCAGGGCAACCCTGTGGTGCTTGCAGAGTTCAGTCAATAAGGTCTGCAGATGGGGTAATTTTCTGGATTGTAGTGCCTGGAGTACTGATCTTGCATCTGTCAAAAACACTACAGGCTGTGGGCTAAGATTACTGTTCAGCAGTTTTTCTATTGCCAACTTTATTGCTTGTATTTCTGCATCATAATTGTGACAATATTTCCCTGTTGCTATTTTATCCATATCCCTAGTGTTATTTGGGTACTCTATATATGCACCTGCTCCCCCATTCTTTACTGCATTCTGTGCTGATCCATCTGTGTACACACGAATCCATAGGTCTTGTGGGTATTCTTCATCCAGGAAACTGAGAGCTATTGTTTTTCGCTGTAGACTATTTTGTTCCTCTTTGTCAACTATTCCTTTCACTTCTGTCCGTATTTGAACTGATAATCCTGATTCATCTGTCCAGGGAGTCTGTTCTGGTATGGGCAGAAGGGGTTTAACAACTCTTGGCATGTCTGGTGTTTGTCTACTAATACGCTTGGCTTGGTGGATAAAGCTGCTTCTCTTAAGTCGTCCCAATGCAAGATTTTGGAATCTGTCCTTCATTGGATGTCTCGGCATGCATACACATTTTTCTGCCTGTATCAGCACCTTTGTGTCCCTCCGTTCTCTCAGTGCTGGTATCCTCCACAATTTCTCCATCTCCAATATTGGTGTTGATTTCATTGCTCCTGTGATGACCCTAAGTGCCTGGTTTTGTACTTTATCCAGTTCTTGCAATGTGGTGTTTGATGCTGAGCACCATGCGGATGATCCATATTCTAAATGTGGGCGTATACTCTGTTGGTAAACTTTACTGAGTATTTTCCCACTCGCACCCCATGTGGTTCCACACAACTTTCTTAGAATAGCCAATTTTTTCCTTGCTTTTTGGGTTGCCTTATTTATCTGCTGTTTCCAAGATAGTTTGTTATCAAATGTAACTCCGAGATATGTAGCTTGTATGTCTTCTTTCACAGGCTCATTGTTTATGTAGATGGCTCCTGCTTTTTGTTTTGGGGAGAGTGTGAAAAGTGTAGTACTGCATTTGTCTGTATTGATGCTGATACACCATCTATTTGTCCATGAATTCAGTGCATTCATAGCTCTTTGTAGCAATTTGGAGGCCACTGTTGCATACTCCTCTGTGCACCACATTACCAAGTCATCTGCATACATTGCCACTTTGATGCCATGTGGTAGTTCAGTAACTAGGTCATTGATGTAGATCAGAAAAAGTGTTGGAGATAGTACCCCTCCTTGTGGAACGCCCTGGCGCAATAAGACCTTCTTACTCTTAAGACCATCCAGTTGCACTCTGGCTCTCCTGTTATGCAGGTATGCTTTGACCCATTTGTACATCCTGCCATTTACTCCATAATTTCTCAGTTTCTTCAGAAGCCCTTCCTTCCATACCTTATCAAATGCTTTCTTTAGGTCTATCCATGCTGCTAGTACCAGTTTCTTTTCTTGAAACGCATCTTCGATTTCCTGGGAAAGATAGGTTGCTTGATCTTCGGTAGAGTAACACTGTCTAAAGCCTGCTTGTTGTGGGACAAGGAGATTTTCACTTTCCAGGTACCACTGCAGTCTGAGATTGATTATACGTTCCATTGTTTTACACAAACAGCTTGTAAGGATACATACGTATCCAACAAGAAAGGTTTTCTAAGTAAGTAATCGAGACTACTTTGAAAAATGCAGAGAGTTAAATCTGTTGACAGGGAAATAAAAACAGACAGAAACGTAAAAGAGAAATCATCATCAAGTACCGGGCCTGCTGGCGTAGGTGATCATGTCTCTCCACAACTTTCAATCTCGACAATTATTTATCATTTCTGTTATTGGCCTTCTACCAGGCCATTCTCTTAGGCTATCTGGTATTTTTTCTCTATGCTTCTCTCTATCTCTCAATTCAACTCAATTTCCCAGTTGTTACAATATTTTTCAGCTGTTCTCTTATCATTACATGGCCAACAAATGATGATTGTTTCTTCCTAATATTGGAAATTAGCTCTCTTTTTGCTTTGGCCTCTTACAGAACGTTTTCATTAATTACTCTTCTTAGCTGTTCGTGGTATTCTCAACATTCTTCTGTAAAACCACATTTCTACCGACTCCAATGATTTTCTTGTCTGATGTCCTATTGTCCATGATTCACATCCCTATGTTAAGACTGCCTCTACATAACATTTAAGAACTCTTTTTCTTGTTTCTATTGTCAAAAATGGATTCCACAGTATCTTCCTCATTTTTTTGGAAAGCTGCTTTTGCCTGAGCCATTCTGCATCTCACATCTTTTATACATCTTCCGTCTGAGATTAATAAAGTTCCCAAATATTTAAATTCATTTACCTGCTTTAACATTGTTCCACTTGTCTTTATTTTGCACTGAGGTGATGTATTTTTCTTTGTTGTTACTATTACTTCTGTCTTTTTGCTATTAAGGCTGAGTCCTTTATTCTTGCGTTCTTTCACTATAATGTCTAACAATTTTTGTAACTCATTTTCACTCTTAATAATTAAGAGTGTATCATTAGCATACCTTAGATTATTTATATTATGACCTCCGATGAAAGAGAAATAACAACCCGAAAAACGCTAATCAAAACAGTATTCAGTATTGCAGAGTAGGAATTTTGTGCAAGAAATCTGTGTCAAAGAAAGTAAGAGAACAATTAGTTATTAAAACTAAATAGATCTTATACCGGCATGTGGAACTGAGATGTGGACAACAAAGGAACAAACAAAATGTGTACTAGAGGTCGCAGAAATCTGGCTTCTCAGAAAAACACTGTGAACCCTAGGGATTAATAATGCTCTTAGCGCACATCAAGAGGAGAATATTAAGTATTTGTTGTGAGGCATATGGTCACCATGGAAACACAATAATGGCGGATATGAGATTATGGAAAGACAAGATCGTCTACCTCTCCGGACACATACATGTGGAGGCAATGTTGTACACTCGTTTTACTTTTTCATTCTTTAGTTCTACTAGAGCAATATTTATTTCTCACATACAAATGGCTGTTTTAGGTAGCTTCCAGATTTTCTATAATTTAGTCACTATGCACTTTTTATTTGCTTATTTTTTTACATTTTTATGTTTTGTCCATTGTTAAATGTTCTGAAAGAGGTCAAAGCAAAAAGAGAGCAAATCTCCAATATTAGGAAGAAACAGTCATCATTTTTTTAGAACAACTGGAATATGTTGTAACAACTGAAAAAATTGAGGGACGAAAGAGGTCAAAGCAAAAAGAGAGCTAATCTCCATTATTAGGAAGGAACAATCATCATTCTTTGAGAACAACTGGAATATGTTGTAACAACTGGAAAAATTGAGGGACGAAGAGATATATAGAAGCATAGAGAAAATATACCAGACAGCTTAAGAGAATGACTTGGCAGAAGGACAACAACAGAAATGATAAATAACTGTCGAGATCGAAAGTTATGGAGAGACATGATCACCTACGCCAGCAGGCCGGTACTTGATGATGTTGATGTTTTGTCCATTGTTCCAGCGAAGGTCTACTGAGCCACAAAGCCGTTTCGAAGATTTTGATTTCGTGTTGTGCCTAACCTAGGCAAAGCTGCAGCCATTATTATAATTAATTTTCTGTTAATCCTGATGTAGGTTCCCTGTTACAACAGATGTTATCAATAAGAGAGGCAAGGAGATTGTGACATCCATACTTTGCTCATCTCGTGAAGTGGACATATTCTAGCAGTTGCATATCTTGTGTTGCCAGCTCTCAGGGGAAAAGTAAGTATTTATGAAGGCTTTTGCCGAAACGTCGTTGTTTGTCTCGTCTCTCTAATAGTTTTGCTGCTAGATAGAGTGACATGTTTGTTTGATATACCCCTAACCTCCAATTTGTTATTTATTACTACTTTCTTGTTTCCTTCAAAATTTTACTGCTCGTGACAACTTCCTCTAATCCCCCTACTCTACGCTATGCCACGATGATCCACAGCTCGTTTGCTGGGATCAAATATTTCCTAACCTTAGCATATTTTAAATATAGCAAAGAGATATAACAGCAAGTAGAAAATCATCTTGGGGAAAAAAACGCATAGAAAAAGATAAACAAAAGCAGTCAAACAATTTTAATGGAATAACAATATCAAAGGAAGGAGTGGGAAATCAGTCAAAAAGTGAACTATCAATACAAGAGAAGAAGATGAAAGAAGTTTCATACTGGAAGGCGGATTTCCGTTGTGGACAGACATGACATGTCAATTTGTAGTCTGCAATGACAACAAACTACACGAAAGGCATTCTGCATAAAGAAAGCCAGAACATCTAGATATCAAGAGGGAGACTAAGGAAGAGATATGGATAGACAGAACAAAAGACAAATGCAAGAACAAAAACATTTCTGTTTTGACAGCGTCCAGATACACCCAAGAACAGCACATCTGAAAGGGAAATAACTAAACCAATAAACAATACAGCATCGTCAGACTTTACATTCATCTTTTCTGGTGAGACGCGTTCAAGGCTATAGCAGATGGTGGATACAAGAATGAAGTGACTGTTTCTCAACGTGGGAATGATTTTTTGCTCTTTCTGACTGATGTCATCTTTGTCTACGTCCCTGGACATGCGGGAGTACGGGGAAATAACAGAGCGGATAGGTCGGCTAGCTGCGCTATCGTTGAGGACGGTCAACCAATGGATCGGGTGGACATCATCAATGCCCTCCGTGATGTGAGAAGAGCAGAGGACTTCAATAACCATGAGTCCACGTCACTCCTTCGGATGAAAGAGATGGGAGTTAAGATGGACACAGCCAGAAACGAAAAACTTAGTGGGCGTGTAAGAAGACTTCTCAACCAACACAGAATTGGAGTCGTCAATCGCTGGACATTGCAGGACTTTCTAAAGGGGGGATCTGAGCACCTATGGACATGTTCGGAGTGCAATGATGATGACCCATAAATAACTCAATAACTCAATACAGTCGAGTCTGGATAAGTAGAACTCGCAGGGACCTAATGAAATTGTTCTACTTATCAGAAATTCTACTTATCCAGACTGCACATAATATGTATACACTGCGTGTAGTACTGTACATGGACATTGATTAAAACAAATGTACTGTCTAGGAAATACCTTCACTGCGACTCTTAACATTATCAGCAATGTGGATACAAGAAAGGCAAAAAAGAGAACAGAACATTTTAACCTAATGAACATTCACAACTTAATTAAAGAAAAAGCAAGTAAAAAAGCTTCATAATATCAGGGCTTGAAAGAGTGGCACTGGTAAAAACATCATTATCAATGTTCACAAACTCCTCTGGTTCAATGTTTAGCTCTTTATACAACCTAGCAAGTAATGGCTCCACTGAAATATCAGTACATGTATCTTTGCTCTCATTGCTCGTTAATGAACTCTCATTTACTGGGACATCTACTGCAGGTAAGAAGCCAGCTTGTCTAAAGCAGTTTGCAATAGTTGCAGGCAAAACTCTGTCCCGTGAAGATTTTAACATTAAAATAGCATCAAGGAGGGTGATCTTGAAACCATCAGAACTGAGGTCAGTATCCATATGACCTACACGTTTTGACAACATTGTAGATTTATAATACACTTTAAGGTTTTGAATTATACCTTGATCACACGGCTGAAGTGTTGATGTGGCATTAGGCGGTAGAAACAAAAGTTCTGTTGCTTTCAAATTGTTTATTCTTGTGTGGGCTGAACAATTGTCAACAACTAAAAGAACTTTTCTTTGTTTACGGAACATTGAAGAATCAAATTCCTGTAGCCACTCACTGAAAAGTTCTGATGTCATCCATGACTTAGAATTGGCTCTGTAGTCCACACACAACTTTTTCAGGCCTTTAAAACATCGAGGACTTTTACATTTTCCAATCACAAATAATGGCCATTTTTCACTGCCATCCATATTAGTGCACACAACTACTGTTAATCTTTCTTTTGATTTTTTACCCCCATGGCACTTTTCATTTGTAAAAGAAAATGTTTGATCAGGTAACAGTCTCCAAAATAAGCCGGTTTCATCAGCATTAAACACATCAGCACAATTGTATTTAGCCAATGCAGGTTTAAGCACATCTTCTGTCCATGAATGAGTTGTTGCTTCATCAACTGATTGTCTCTCTCCACACATACTTTTGTATGTTATAGAATGTCGCTTTTTGAAACGATCCAGCCAGCCAGCACTACATTTCCAGTCTGTCTGACCTCCAAGACGTGAAAACTCCTCTGCTTTTGCCATCATTAATGGCCCATTTATGGGTACATTTGACGACCTTAGCACAGTGAACCATTTTAAAAGAGCAGTGTCTATACAATCATTTAGTAGCTGTTCTAGCACGCTGTCTGTCACTATTGATTTTATTTACGGAAAACAATTTTCTATAGCGCTCTTTATTTTTTAAAATTCCTGACAGTGTTGATTTAGGAATGCCATATTCTCTAGCTATATCTATTTTTTTCTTCCCACTATGTTCGACCACTTCTAATCGCTCAATCTTTCTTTTTAAAGATACAGAGGTAAGCTTTTTACTGCAAGTCGCCATTGCTGTTATTTAGGAAGTTATCGTAGGTGCGGGATTTCACGTTGTTTTCCGGGGTGAATAAAATTAATTATTTCACAATTTTTTTATTTTTTTTTTAATTAGTCAAAATGAACAGTTCGACTTAAACATCAACTTTTATATAGACGGTATTAATTTTTAGGTTTGACTTATCCGAAAATTCGGGTTATCCGAGTTCGACTTAACAGAAGTATTAATACAAAGGTAAAGAAGGAAAATTGCCGGGACTCAGCCAATCAGTTCGGCTTAAACGAAATTCGTCTTATCCGAGGACGGCTTAAGTGGACTCGAATGTAGTTCAAAAACTCAAATCTTTTGCCCGTTCCTTCTTTGTAAGGGAGGCAATCCTCTGTTGTATTGGACTGTTCCATTAAATAACATTTCTTCTCAAACGTGATTCTTTTCTGATGTCACTTTATTCTTTGGTCACACATCGACAGGACAGTCGATGTCTGCTCTGTCTTGTCACGTCTTGAGGGGCAACAACAAAATTACTCTACCTCATGCGGCCTATAGTCATTCTTATCACGTGCCCCATGTCTTGCCCATACTATTCATCTATATACTGCTCCGACAGACATCCAACAGGTTAACTTTCGCCTGGGTCGCTTTCGTCTTCATTGGCGGTTCATGTTATTGTTTTTGGATCTCTTCGGGGAACACGACCTGCCCGGCCCCACATCTTCTGCCTGTTGTCGTCTGCATCGTCTCTTGATACATCTTCTCAACAGGTCTTGATTACTAATTTTATTTGGCAACAATATTATTAGGGTTGTCCTCGAAAAATGTGTATGAATCTGCGACCGTACCTTAGTGCAGTCGCAACGTAGTGATCAATTTATGCTCTTTATTCCCACCCATTATGTATGTATATTTCAACTCAGTCAATCGAATCGACGTCCACCATATTTGCAAACGATCGCACTCTTCGCCATAGTTGTTCTCACCTCAAAGAGACATTTCAGTTGTAATCCTGGAAATTTAGCAATCTATATGAATTAACATCTTCTTCGTCTACCTTTCAGCTCCCTGTTGAATAGAACTTCAACAAACACTTTCCAAGTTGTTCTGTTTATTGCCATTCTTTTAAGATCATTCCATGTCTTCCCCATCATCTTCATCTGTGCTTCTGTCTGTCTTCTCCGAGAATTTCTTGGTATTCCTCTTTGTCTTTTCTCCTGGGGATTAAAAAAAAATGGCCTGTTGTGTAATACTCTCAATTGACTTCAGCAGTGTGTGTCTTATCCAGCGCCATCGTCTTCGCTGTATCTTTTTATCCACTGGTATTTGACTGGTACATTTCCATAATTCTATATTAGTGATTTTGTCCTGCCATTTCCATCCTTTTATTCTGCGTAAGCATTCATTAATAAAAGTCTGTATCATCATGATTGTCGATTTTGTTGTTCTCCATATTTCACAGCCATATAATAGGATTGACTTAACATTGGAGTTGAACATTTTTATTTTTGTATTTAACCTAATTTGTTTGAACTTCCATATGTTTCCCAGTGCAACAAAAGCTCCTTTTGCTTTTGAAATCCTTATTTTAGTATCATGTTCTGTATGTATTAAGATGCTTTATGCCTATAGTTCGTTCAGAAATTCGTGCCCACAGAGTTGATTAATTATCTCGGAAACTGTTTGATAAATTTCAATATTTTTTTTTTTCATGAAATATTTTTTCACCGACATTTTAGCCTGATATTTTTGCCCTACTGCCATGTATTTAGGAAAGATTTTTGTTTCTTTGAGGTATGAAAAAATATAATTTTCTTGCTTGTCCTAATTTTTAGGAATTTACAAACCCCACATTTGTTGTAATCAACATTGTCATTTAAAAAGGCAAAATGTCACGTGTTTATCCACACAATCTTAGCACTTGCTCGCACTTACTGAACGTGATTTTGAATGACGCGCCACTTTTGTCATTTCCGATTTCTTGTTAAATAGATTCAGAGGCGTATTTTGACAAAATATTTATTATTAATGTATATTCCTTTATGTGTGATAATTTGTAAACTGTTGTGGTGTCTACTTGATTTGTATAATCATGAAGAGTTTAAGGTAATTCAGCACTATGCAAAAGCTAATTGTGTTATTGTACAGGCATGTGCTGAAGTCGGATGTGTTGGGCACATATAACTGCAAATATCACAGTTATACTGTAAACCACAACACAACGCAGACACACCCACTTAACGTCCTTTTAAGGGCGGATGATGAAGAGTAATTATGTAGTCTACTAGAATACTCTAGAATACTTTAGTAATCGGACGAACGCAAGTAAGCATTGTACAAGCACTTTTGCAAGTACCTATCTCTATGACGAAGATATAGAATCAAATGTAAAATTGTGATCATCTTCAATGTGATACGGATACGCCTTTGACTTGCATTATTAGAAAATTAACGTAATTTACAGTAAAATCTAATGTTTAGAGCACACGGTTTGATATTTTCCTAAAATTATATAACAGAAAACGATTTGTGCAAAATTCAGACTACACTTGTACTTAAATGTTATCAAATCTTAAGGTCTGTGAAAAAATAAGTTATCATGAAAAAGAATTACAGAAATGCAACAAACAGTTTCCGAGTTAATTAATAAACTCTGTGAATTTCTGAACGAACCATAGTACATTCCACTCATTCTAAAACTTGATATTTTGTGGAAGTGGTTTTAATTTCTGACCTCAGACGTAAAACGTGAACATTTTCACTCAGTAAACATTTGTGTATGGATGATTAATTTAGTAGTTAATTCTTGTCATAAAAAGATAAAAGTTTGGCAAATCTGAGAATGAGAGGGGACTCACAATACTCAATTTTAGACCACATCGGTTTTCTTAATCTTTAACAATGCACCTACGCCATCTCAGCGGGGGAGCTTAAGCGCCTGCGACCTGCGGTCGCAATAGCAGGGCCAGCGCACCATCAGCTGGCCAAGACCTTAGACCTAGCAGACCTACCTTTTCGTGGTCTCCCCTGGTAATAGTCTGCGTCAAAACAGACTGGCTAACAGAAGCTAGGATCGCCGTGTTCCCTGTAGTGGTGGCTGTTACTGATTGAGGACCCAGTATTGCAGTACCTCTGGGCTGGACTAGTAGTTTCCCAGCGTAGCCTGGGACAGACGATCTCCAACCTCCAGTAAGAGCCGGGAATGTCAAGAAAGCCATTACGACCCGCCACATCTTATGAGTCAAAGGGCAAACAAGTTCGTATCAACTCGTGGTAATCCGTCAACAACAACAACAACACCATCTCAGCGCCCTTTTAAAGACGGGCAACAAAAGAGTGGAGTCATCGGGCGAACGCTCAAGATTAATTGTCACAGTTGTTTGTATTTGATTCTTTAGTTTAGTTTTGATCATTTGTATCTTTCCAGGGAAAACAAATACACTTTTTTCAAATCTACTTTTGAATGTAGAATACAAAAACATGTGACATAAAACATGTATCATGTGACATAAAACATGTATTTTATCGGCCTGAAAAGATACAAATGATCAAACTCAACAAAAATGCTCTCCGTCTTTAAAAGGACGTGAAGAGGGCGAAGGTGCGTTGTGCTGTCGTTCACTTGTTGCGACTTCATCATATCCGTCTACAACATGGCGTTAATGGGTACTGGGTTATCTGCCTTTGAGATCTATACTCGTTTGGCCAAACTGGTTGTTCTATTTTAGGGCCTTTCTCTCGGAGATTGAATATAATTTTGATCAGCTCTTGTTTGCTAATCCAGAAGCAATCACTCAGCTTTGAGCCACATCTTGTCTTCAACCTACAGATACATGGTATCTTCGGCTCAACTTTGACTCTAACATTGTTGGTTGCTATATTCTGCTCAACTTTGACTCTAATATTGTTGGTTGCTATATTCTGCTCAACTTTGACTCTAAAATTGTTGGTTGCTATATTCTGCTCAACTTTGACTCTAACATTGTTGGTTGCTATATTCTGCTCACCTTTGACTCTAACATTGTTGGTTGCTATATTCTGCTCACCTTTGACTCTAACATTGTTGGTTGCTATATTCTGCTCAACTTTGACTCTAACATTATTGGTTGCTATATTCTGCTCAACTTTGACTCTAACATTATTGGTTGCTATATTCTTCTAAACTTTGACTCTAACATTATTGGTTGCTATATTCTGCTCAACTTTGACTCTAACATTATTGGCTGCTATCCCCCCGTTTCTGTAAGTGATAATGAACCTATAAGGAATGATATAATAAAATGAACATTTTCATTGTTGTTTTATTGATTCTGCCTCTACGTTACAGAGTTCACCACCCGTAAATCTATTAAGTCTGTGACGGAAAATCATTAGAACAAAACTAGATCAATTATAAGTGATCACGCACTAGAACAATTGGAGATTATTTAAAGTTACATGAAACATTTGCAGCGTTGGAACTATCAAAATGCTACTTATTTTAAAAAAGAGAATGCCAACTGATTTAATTAAAAATGGTAGTGTGTCACGTGACACTAATGGCCACAGGGAAGTACGGTATTATACAATACCATAGTAGACCTCAGAGTTAGGAGTGCTTGTCTTCGCTGTTATTGCCTTTCATATTTCAGTGAGTTATGTGATCAGGTATTCGCTGTTACTGCCTTTCATATTTCAGTGAGTTATGTGATCAGGTATTCGCTGTTACTGTCTTTCATATTTCAGTGAGTTAGGTGTTCATGTCTTCGCTGTTACTGTCTTTCATATTTCAGTGAGTTAGGTGTTCATGTCTTCGCTGTTACTGTCTTTCATATTTCAGTGAGTTATGTGATCAGGTATTCGCTGTTACTGTCTTTCATATTTCAGTGAGTTAGGTGTTCATGTCTTCGCTGTTATTGCCTTTCATATTTCAGTGAGTTATGTGATCAGGTATTCGCTGTTACTGCCTTTCATATTTCAGTGAGTTATGTGATCAGGTATTCGCTGTTACTGTCTTTCATATTTCAGTGAGTTAGGTGTTCATGTCTTCGCTGTTATTGCCTTTCATATTTCAGTGAGTTATGTGATCAGGTATTCGCTGTTACTGTCTTTCATATTTCAGTGAGTTATGTGATCAGGTATTCGCTGTTACTGTCTTTCATATTTCAGTGAGTTATGTGATCAGGTATTCGCTGTTACTGTCTTTCATATTTCAGTGAGTTAGGTGTTCATGTCTTCGCTGTTATTGCCTTTCATATTTCAGTGAGTTATGTGATCAGGTATTCGCTGTTACTGCCTTTCATATTTCAGTGAGTTATGTGATCAGGTATTCGCTGTTACTGTCTTTCATATTTCAGTGAGTTAGGTGTTCATGTCTTCGCTGTTATTGCCTTTCATATTTCAGTGAGTTATGTGATCAGGTATTCGCTGTTACTGTCTTTCATATTTCAGTGAGTTATGTGATCAGGTATTCGCTGTTACTGTCTTTCATATTTCAGTGAGTTATGTGATCAGGTATTCGCTGTTACTGTCTTTCATATTTCAGTGAGTTATGTGATCAGGTATTCGCTGTTACTGTCTTTCATATTTCAGTGAGTTATGTGATCAGGTATTCGCTGTTACTGTCTTTCATATTTCAGTGAGTTATGTGATCAGGTATTCGCTGTTACTGTCTTTCATATTTCAGTGAGTTAGGTGTTCATGTCTTCGCTGTTATTGCCTTTCATATTTCAGTGAGTTATGTGATCAGGTATTCGCTGTTACTGCCTTTCATATTTCAGTGAGTTATGTGATCAGGTATTCGCTGTTACTGTCTTTCATATTTCAGTGAGTTAGGTGTTCATGTCTTCGCTGTTATTGCCTTTCATATTTCAGTGAGTTATGTGATCAGGTATTCGCTGTTACTGTCTTTCATATTTCAGTGAGTTATGTGATCAGGTATTCGCTGTTACTGTCATTCATATTTCAGTGAGTTAGGTGTTCATATCTTCGCTGTTATTGCCTTTCATATTTCAGTGAGTTAGGTGATCTAACTCTTCGCAAGACTATGCATTTGTGTAGGAACATCGCGCGAGAGTGCATCAAGTTCTTCGTATTCTTTGGTTTCCTTGAGGCGACTGGAGGGTCTTCAGCTGGAATTAAATACATGCTAATTTTTGTAATCTCCAAGGCAGCGCTCTAACCACAACGCTACTGATCCTTTCTATGGTGTCAAAGGCAGCGCACTAACCACAACGCTACTGATCCTTTCTACAGTGTCCAAGGCAGCGCTCTAACCACAACGCTACTGATCATTTCTATAGTGTCCAAGGCAGATCTATAACCACAACGCTTCTGATCCTTTCTATAGTGTCCAAGGCAGATCTATAACCACAACGCTACTGATCCTTTCTATAGTGTCAAAGGCAGCGCACTAACCACAAGGCTACTGATCCTTTCTATAGTGCCCAAGGCAGCGCTCTAACCACAACGCTACTGATCCTTTCTATAGTGTCAAAGGCAGCACACTAACCACAACGCTACTGATCCTTTCTATAGTGCCCAAGGCAGCGCTCTAACCACAACGCTACTGATCCTTTCTATAGTGTCCAAGGCAGCGCTCTAACCACAACGCTACTGATCCTTTCTATAGTGTTCAAGGCAGCGCTCTAACCACAACGCTACTGATCCTTTCTATAGTGTCCAAGGCAGATCTATAACCACAACGCTACTGATCCTTTCTATAGTGTCAATTGCAGCGCACTAACCACAACGCTACTGATCCTTTCTATAGTGCCCAAGGCAGCGCTCTAACCACAACGCTACTGATCCTTTCTATAGTGTCCAAGGCAGATCTATAACCATAACGCTACTGATCCTTTCTATAGTGCCCAAGGCAGTGCTCTAACCACAACGCTACTGATCCTTTCTATAGTGTCCAAGGCAGCGCTCTAACCACAACGCTACTGATCCTTTCTATAGTGTCCAAGGCAGCGCTTTAACCACAACGCTACTGATCCTTTCTATAGTGTCCAAGGCAGCGCTCTAACCACAACGCTACTGATCTTTTCTATAGTGTCCAAGGCAGCGCTCTAACCACAACGCTACTGATCCTTTCTATAGTGTCCAAGGTAGCGCTCTAACCACAAGGCTACTGATCCTTTCTATAGTATCCCAGGCAGCGCTCTAACCACAACGCTACTGATACTTTCTATAGTGTCCAAGGCAGCGCTTTAACCACAACGCTACTGATCTTTTCTATAGTGTCCAATGCAGATCTTTAACCACAACGCTACTGACAGTGAGCAATATCAAAAGTGTAGAGTGGAGAAGATATGATATGACAGTGTGCAATATCAAAATGTGGAGTGGAGAAGATATGATATGACAGTGTGCAATATCAAAATGTGGAGTGGAGAAGATATGACAGTGTGCAATATCAAAATGTGGAGTGGAGAAGATGTGATATGACAGTGTGCAATATCAAAAGGTGGAGTGGAGAAGATATGATATGACAGTGTGCAATATCAAAATGTGGAGTGGAGAAGATATGACAGTGTGCAATATCAAAAGTGTAGAGTGGAGAAGATATGACAGTGTGCAATATCAAAAGGTGGAGTGGATAAGGTATGAAAGTGTGTAATATCAAAAGGTGGAGTGGATAAGGTATGAAAGTGTGTAATATCAAAAGGTGGAGTGGATAAGGTATGACAGTGTGTAATATCAAAAGGTAGAGTGGAGAATATATCTCTTACCAGAACAGGAAACAGGAATTTTCAGATTTGGACCAGGTTAATTTTCCTGTTTCAAGAAATTTTACCATATACCTTTTTCATTTGACTACTTCACACAATAATTGAGATAAATGTGACATGTGTTATATATCACTGGAAAGGGAAATGGATACAGAAAATGAAAATAGCAATATATTTATGATATGTGATTATTTAAAGGAATAAAATATTTTTTAAATATAAAATATTCAAGGTAGAACATTTTTAATTTAAAACATTGTAATTCACTTACCTTATTCCAAGTTTATATGTGTTGCTATCCATTTGTCTTGAAATATTACACAACATAATCCAAATTCCTCCAAAATACAGTTTATTATTTGATTAATTTATGGCCACAAATAACGAAATTATGTACATTTTTGTAAATGATCCCAGAATGAAAAATATGATAAATTTATGTGACGTCATAACAATATTATTTACAAATCAAGTTTATTATTTTTATTTGCACAACTGCCTCATCAAGGCCAGCTCCTTGTCGTGGGGATGGGGATTAACAGTCACCAGGGACTGAAAACTAAGACTGGTCAGGCTTTCCTACAACCGAGCAAGACCACAGTCTGCTCTAGCAAGTTCAAGTGCTGAAGTCGGAGAAGTATGTCTATAACCGCAAATCAATATGGCACTCGCCCTGTGATGGGCACTCAGGCAGGTGCAGCGCCGGGCCCTCAGCCTCGAAAGGGCCCAACCTCTATTACTGGATGTCCTTCTCAACCGCTCTGTGGAGTCAGGGGGCGAGAGAATAGAGTTACTGGCCAATCCAAAATAAGACCACTAAAAATAATGCACTGGAATGCTGAAGGCATCAACAACAATAGAGATGGGTACAGTAAAAAGATAGAATTAGAAAATATCCTGCATGAAGAACAAATAAGCATATGCTGTTTGCAGGAAACCCATCTAAACAACGACATAGCCTTGAAGATTAGGGGATACCAGTGCTACCGATCTGACAGAAAAAACAGACAAAAGGGCGGAATACTGACTCTTGTAAGGAACAACATTAATGCATGTCAGATTGAAGTGTATATGGATGGGGCGGAATATCAAATACTGCACCTCAGGACAGGAAATACAGACTTCCATCTACTTAACTATTACTGTCCGAGTGACTGCCCACTAGCACTAGACACAATTACATTAAAAGAAAGAATAATTGTATGTGGAGACTTTAACAGCCATTCACAGAGCTGGGGCTATGAACATATGGACAAGAGAGGCGAAGAGCTTGAAAATTGGCAGGATGACAATGGGCTTATAATATTAAACCAGACAACAGATCCACCAACATTCTACTCCAGATCATGGCATACCACATCTACACCAGACCTTGCTTTCCATTCACCAGACCTGGATTGGAATATCACACGAATTGTTGGGAAACAACTTGGAGGCAGCGACCACCGACCAGTCTTTTTAGTGGTACAAAATAAGGCCATCAGGGAGAGCAGCACTCTCTCCAGATGGAATTACAAAAAGGCAGACTGGAAAATGTATCAGCACTAGACTAGTGTACTGACTAAAGATATAAATACAGATAGAGACATCAACAATATAGTTGATGAATTCAGTAGACTAATAATACAAGCTGCCAGTGAAACAATACCTAGAGGGGCACGGAAACACTACAAACCATACTGGAGTAGTGAACTAGAGCAACTGCACAATGACATGGAAACATCTCAAAAGCAAGCAGAATATAACCCTTGCCAAAAACACCACAACAACTACCAGCATGCTAAAGCCAAATTTCAACGGGCTAAACTACAAGTCAGACGGAGAAGCTGGAAAGAGAAAATAGAGTCCTTGAATCTTGAACGAGACACAAGAAAAGTGTGGAAGCTTGTAAAACAGCTGAATGATGAGGGTACAGAAAGGAACACCAAAATTACACTGAAGAAGGATGGAAACATTCTAACAGGTAAACATGCAGCAAATTACTTTGCAGACTCCTTTGCAAATGACAATAATATTGATATTAGCCTAGAAAAACGAGAAGAGACCCGTTTAAAACAACAAAATGCAAGACAAGAAGAGACCACACATGAAGTCATGGAAACACCCATTACACAAAGAGAGCTAGAACTGGCAATATCCAAATTAAAAATGAAAAAGTCACCAGGCAGTGATGGAGTGTCCAATGAAATGATTAAGAATCAGGGAACTGCAGCTAAAGCAAAACTACTGCAGATCTACAACATTTGCTGGATCACAGGTAGAGTGCCACAGGCATGGAGAGAAGCAATTATGATACCATTACTAAAGCCAGGAAAAGATGGTTCAATGACATCCAGCTATAGACCAATCAGCCTTACAAGCTGTTTGTGTAAAACAATGGAACGTATAATCAATCTCAGACTGCAGTGGTACCTGGAAAGTGAAAATCTCATTGTCCCACAACAAGCAGGCTTTAGACAGTGTTACTCTACCGAAGATCAAGCAACCTATCTTTCCCAGGAAATTGAAGATGCGTTTCAAGAAAAGAAACTGGTACTAGCAGCATGGATAGACCTAAAGAAAGCATTTGATAAGGTATGGAAGGAAGGGCTTTTGAAGAAACTTAGAAATTATGGAGTATATGGCAGGATGTACAAATGGGTCAAAGCATACCTGCATAACAGGAGAGCCAGAGTGCAACTGGATGGTTTTAAGAGTAAGAAGGTCTTATTGCGCCAGGGCGTTCCACAAGGAGGGGTACTATCTCCAACACTTTTTCTGATCTACATCAATGACCTAGTTACTGAACTACCACATGGCATCAAAGTGGCAATGTATGCAGATGCCTTGGTAATGTGGTGCACAGAGGAGTATGTAACAGTGGTCTCCAAATTGCTACAAAGAGCTATGAATGCACTGAATTCATGGACAAATAGATGGTGTATCAGCATCAATACAGACAAATGCAGTACTACACTTTTCACACTCTCCCCAAAACAAAAAGCAGGAGCCATCTACATAAACAATGAGCCCGTGAAAGAAGACATACAAGCTACATATATCGGAGTTACATTTGATAACAAACTATCTTGGAAACAGCAGATAAATAAGGCAACCCAAAAAGCAAGGAGGAAATTGGCTATTCTAAGAAAGTTGTGTGGAACCACATGGGGTGCGAGTGGGAAAATACTCAGTAAAGTTTACCAACAGAGTATAAGCCCACATTTAGAATATGGATCATCCGCATGGTGCTCAGCACCAAACACCACAGTGCAAGAACTGGATAAAGTACAAAACCAGGCACTTAGGGTCATCACAGGAGCAATGAAATCAACACCAATATTGGAGATGGAGAAATTGTGGAGGACACCAGCACTGAGAGAACGGAGAGACACAAAGGTGCTGATACAGGCAGAAAAATGTGTATGCATGCCGAGACATCCAATGAAGGACAGATTCCAAAATCTTGCATTGGGACGACTTAAGAGAAGCAGTTTTATCCACCAAGCCAAGTGTATTAGTAGACAAACACCAGACATGCCAAGAGTTGTTAAACCCCTTCTGCCCATACCAGAACAGACTCCATGGACAGATGAATCAGGATTATCAGTTCAAATACGGACAGAAGTGAAAGGAATAGTTGACAAAGAGGAACAAAATAGTCTACAGCGAAAAACAATAACTCTCAGTTTCCTGGATGAAGAATACCCACAAGACCTATGGATCCGTGTGTACACAGATGGATCAGCACAGAATGCAGTAAAGAATGGGGGAGCAGGTGCATATATAGAGTACCCAAATAACACTAGGGATATGAATAAAATAGCAACAGGAAAATATTGTCACATTTATGATGCAGAAATACAAGCAATAAAGTTGGCAATAGAAAAACTGCTGAACAGTAATCTTAGCCCACAGCCTGTAGTGTTTTTGACAGATGCAAGAACAGTACTCCAGGCACTACAATCCAGAAAATTACCACATCTGCAGACCTTATTGACTGAACTCTGCAAGCACCACAGGGTTGCCCTGCAGTGGATCCCGTCTCACTGTGGAATACCAGGAAATGAGAAAGCAGATCAGTTGGCAAAGGAAGGTTCAACAGGCACACAACTAGATACACCAGTAACATACCATCATAAGAAACAGATAATCAAATCAATCAGAGGACCATAAGCCCTAAATCAGGATGCCTTTCATAATATGAATAGATATGAACAAGTTATCATTATACGCATAAGAACAGGACACAATCGACTCCATAGTCACATGTATACAAAATTCAAGATCGGCACCTCAACTACTTGTACATGTGGACAGGCACTCCAGACTGCTGAACACATACTTCAAGACTGGTCTGAATATAGTAGACTGAGGAAAATCCATTGGCCCATAGATACAACACTACAGAGAAAACTATATGGGCCACTGCAAGAATTACAATAGACAGTAAAATTCATACAGGAAACGACATTGCTGATATAGACAATACTTCGAGCGAACGAAAGATAGATAGATTTACACAACTGGATTTATTTTGTGTGATATGTCCCTAAAGTACTAGTTTCGTTATCAGAATAACTACCACTCGATTCTTCTGAGGCACTGATAGTGCAGGAATAGAAGGCATCCACTAGCTAAACCTAAGCCAGATCGTCTTACATTTTTATCATAACTTTTACCAATATTCCGACCCATTATCACAACAAAATTATTGTCCGAGTCTAAATACTATGAATACTCTATTTCTGAGTCACTCAATAACAAGGTTTAGAACATAGATCTAGCTTGTTCTGCTCTATATCGTTTTGGTCGACTGCAAGAAGTATCAACAGTGGGCGTGGCCTTCATGTGACAAAAATTTGATAAATAAACAATGAATATAAATTAAAAATTTACCAACGTTCGAAACTTCGACCATGCTGGTATAAACAGAAATATCAAGCGAGAGAACTCTCCAACTTCCAGAAATCAAGTAGTGGTTGAAATAAAAAAGAAAATCAGTGAAAACGAATCAAATATTCAGCTACACCCGAATTACCGATGTGTCGGTGAGTGGTTAGAACTGATCAATTTCATAGAACCGAGGTATCGGATAATATTCCGGAAAGAGTGACAGCGTGCAACATCAAAGAAAGATACATTGAAACTCCACTCCACGGTAGCTAACCTTTGATGCAGCGTCTGCAGGAAAAAATGATGATGAATCAGCTACCTGTATTATGCGTTCTTTTAAATAACATATTAATACTGAATACTTTCAAATCGCACACGAATTCACAAATTACGTAGCCACTTTAATCTGCCCGCAGTTAAATTTACACCTGCCTCACCTATTTACACCTGTTACGTCACGACCTTCAATCTTTCGTTTTTTAATATGAAACCTGAAATGTCGACCTATTCACAGATCTAGTTAGAATGACATTTAATCGAAGCCTGGCACCTGGCGTGCTAATTGACAGCAAATGTTCACGATAAAGAAATATTTACAAAATGGCCAACCATGTGTGAACACTTTCTGAGAAGATAGGTAAAGTTGCCACTTTGGATTATGTTATGTTGTGTTATATTATATTATGTTATGTTGTGTTATGTTATGGTATGTTGTGTTATGTTATGCTATGTCATGTCATGTTATGTTATGTTATGTTATCTTATCTTATCTTATCTTATTTTATGTTAGGATTACCATAACTGCACACCGAAATATTCCCAAGAAGCTCAAATTTTCTCCTCGAAATACCGAGAACCTCCGAAGAGGAACCCAATCCACGTGCACAAACTCCGTAGTACACCGGTAGGGTAGAATTTTGCTCACTTGAAGGGCTGGACCAATTTTTACCCACTTTTTTCAATTTTGAAATGCCCAAGGTAGGCGAGTACATCTAGGACCTCCTGTTATTTTTGTTTCTGTTATCCGAGAAGACTAGATATAGGATCTCACTATCTAGAGCCGCGGTAGGGTAAAGGTCATGAGGAAACTACTAACTCAATTTTCTTTATTTTTTAAAATATTCCGTTGGTGAAATTAAACCCGACACCTTCCAGAGGCTACCATCCTCTCTATGCACCACGGATCCCCCGAATGTTATGTATTTCATCGCCTGATGTCCTGGCCAGCACTCCTGTCTTCTTAGTTTTCATCTCCTTCCGCTCGACGGTCACTTAAGTACCAGATGGGTTAATCATCATCGTATACCATACCGGTTGTCGTAGGCAATCACGTCCTTCCACAATCTTCTATCAACAACGCGTCGTATCAATTCTATTGTTGACTGTTTACCACGAGATGACACCAAACTATCTAGTATCTTCTCTCTTTGTCATCCGCGATCTCTCTTTTCCTGTATTTTGCCAGTTATAACCAAGAATTCCAACTTTTCTCTTCTCACGATGAGTCCGAAAAATATTGATTGTCACTGTCTATCTGTCTGCCTGCCTCTCTGCATGCCTGTCTGTCTGTCCGTCTGCCTGCCTGCCTCTCTGCATGCCTGTCTGTCTGTCCGTCTGCCTGCCTGCCTCTCTGCATGCCTGTCTATCTGTCCGTCTGCCTGCCTGCCTCTCTGCATGCCTGTCTGTCTGTCTATTGTCCTTTCTAGCCAAAAGGGGCGCAAAGGGCGGAAATGATAGATTCTCCATATATATTTCTATGGTGGACTCTTTTTCAAGTACCCTCTGATTTCCATTTGAGAGCCTATTATGAGATTCTCTTGTAGTTTCTTCTCATCACATAACCAAAATGTGACTTCTTTCTTCTTTTGATAATAGATTCTATTTTGTTATGTTTTGTGTTGTCATTTCTCTTAGGTATACTCTATCTTAACACAGTTATTAAAAAATGTAGTTTTTGATCATTTCCAAATTTTCAATTGCGTTCTAATATACCGGTAACTTAAGGGACATAGTCTAAGGTTGCATGGGCATTGTCACTTGTAAACTTGACAACAATTAACTTTCTGAGCTCGCCGCGTAACATTGGCAGCCGAATATTGTCTACGCGTACTCTATAGCTATAGCAACAACAACAACAACATTAACAGGCAACACTGTTGTTGGAATCACGCAATCACAAGCTTACATTCCCTTTCAGTGATCTTTCATACAACCTTTCAACTTAAAATTCTGCAAGCACACAAGCTGGTGTCGAGTAGACGAAACAATTCACTTAACTTGCGCCAGCCGTGATGGCGTGTATCTGTCAGATATTCTGATCATCAGCAATATCAGACGTGCGACTGACAACTAACCGATTACATCAGCAATAATCGAAGCTAGGACAACAGATCTCAGGGGCAGATAAGACTTTGTGATATGTGTGCAAATTAAAAAAAAAAAAAAACCCTGAAAAATTAACTTCTAGTTTCCTGCTATTAACAGAACTCGTTCATTGCGGTTCATGTTGATTGTGGTGCGGGGTGCGTGTGATATCTGTCTTGGAGTGAAATTTTTTTGGTTATTTTCAGTAGAGTAAGTCTAAAAAAAAAATACATAGGATGTATTGACGCTATATTCACCTTAAAACAGGTAGCACAATCAAAATTGTGTACATATTGGTTCTATTGGTTATGGAAGGCCTCGGTATCACTGCAAACGAATTAAAATCCATAATCGCTCAACCGCTCGTGCCAGTGGAATCATCCGAATTACTAACTCATCTCCCAAACAAAGAAAGGTAACTGTAGTCCCCATCGTAGCAGTCTCAGCACACGCCAAAAGACATAAGGCGAAACCGCGCAGAAAGTGAACACATCGAACTGTTCCCTGTCATACGATATCATCATTCATCGTAAACAATTGGAATATCGAAACGGATGAGACACGCAGCTCACGGTGTGCACAGGGCACTTAACTCAGTAGCTCCTGCAACAAGCTGGACTTGGAATATGAGGAAACTGCAACAATGAACACTTTTCAGACATAGCCTTCAATGGTTCCTGCCTCCTATCCACCATCTACCGGAAGTTCACATCCTCCCGAAAATGATGATATTGAGAATAAAAAATGTATAGCGTTTGATGATGTTAGGACATCGTTCTTGACTCCAACCGAACATATAAACACACAGTTAGTCGTCGAATTATCCCCGTCACACATCAAACAACAGACCCTACGGTTAGCGTACACCGAACGAAACTCGGTGCAAATTCCCCAAAGAGGAAAATCTTCAGTCGACTTGACGTAGCAGTCCACATTAATGCGTTTCAGCATGTAAGTAACTTGCGTCACACAATTCCAATGTCGGCCATTGAACAGCACTCAATGTGACGTAATCCGCATGTCAACACTAGACGGTGAAGGTCGCTTTTGCAATACTTGACTTGTCAAATAGGAACATTAATGTGTGTACTCGGCGGCGCAGATTTGTCCACTTCGTCGGCGCAGATTTGCTAAGTAGAACATCATTTTGTTTTCAACACATAAAATTGTATCAGAGAGCCGAAATTAATGAAACCCCAGATGCATTTTCTGCAGCGATCGAGAGAACGTGAAACATTCCACCATTTTGAAACGGAAGTCCTCCTACGTCCAATTGTGTACATAGCTTTCATTGACCAAAATTTGCAAAATAAGGTTTCGGGTTAAACTACAGCCAAAATAGGCGAGCCGCAATAGCTCAGTGGTTAGTGAACTGGACTACAAAGGATAAGAGGGAGAGTTTGATTCCAACCGACGGCTCCGGTTCACCCAGCCCTTAACGGATACCGGATTTTTTTCTGGGAAAATAAAGCGGCACGGGCGTAATACCGACTACATTACCTCAAAAAATCATGCGCCGAAGGTCTGTAAAATTTATGGTCACTAACACTATATTCCCTATACGCCACTTGACGTGATGGGGCTCTTATTTTCTTTTTTTTCTTTACAGCCAAAATGTGAGATTTTGTTTTCGAATCTGTTGTTTTTCTTTGTGGCTTTACTTTCTCCTGGTCTTCCTATGTCTAGTCTTCTCCGAAAACGGCGAAAAACAGAAAGTTATGTGTGCGCTCTCGCAGGTTAAAGAGTCCTTCAAAGACAAATATTAATAAATGAATGTTTTTTGTAGTGGGAGACTTCCGTGGCGATAGATCAGTGAATCCTTTCAGGGGAAGAGGTATGTTTACAACACTAGGGAAAACATCACAAATAATTAACAGAAGAAAACAAATCAAAGAAAAATAGATCGTTCGAAGCAAGATCGAACCCGTACTCCTTAGCACGGAGCCCTACCACGAGAAACCACACGTTAGAGCATACTGCCAAATAAGCTATCTAAGATAGATAGCTATCATTGGCGATGTCTTTCACGCATGTGTACTCATGACTATAGCATAGGTTTATGAACACAACTCGGGTATAAACTGTATATCTGTATTTTTCCTATTAAGAATCCTATGCATTTAAAAGCAGAAAAGGGTAGGTTAAAGTGGATGCTGCCTGGGCAAAAATTGTTAAGCAGAACCTACCAAGCCAAGCCGAAGACTTGTATCGGTCCTAGAGACGTATCGGAAGGAAGACTTGTATCGGTCCTAAAGGCGTATCGGAAGGAAGACTTGTATCGGTCCTGAAGGCGTATCGGAAAGAAGACTTGTATCGGTCCTAAAGCGTATCGGAAAGAAGACTTGTATCGGTCCTAAAGGAGTATAGGAAAGAAGACTTGTATCGGTCCTAAAGGATCGTTGTATCGGTCCTAAAGGAGTAGATATGGTGGCTGTGCCGTAAATTAGCAACACCAGGCATCAACGTTCGCTTCATGGATGAACGAAACGAGGAAGAAAAGGAGATTGTGCTGCGGGGTGTGTGATTTTGCGTGTGTAGAAAGTGGGGCATGTTAAAAGACACAGTAGTCTGCTAAAAGTAATCTTGGAAGGCAAACACAGGGTAAAAGAGGCAGAGACAGACCAAGACTATCATGGACGAGTAATATCAAAATATGGACAAGTCAGCCTATGACAGACAACCTGCACTATCATAGCAAGAGATAGAGCGGAATAGCGCTCCATGATAGCCAATCTTCGATGCGATGACAGCACTCTATGATAATGTGAAAGTGTAGATTTCTTTTCAGACCCGTAAGAGAGTGAGTAAACTATACGTGCACCAATGTCTTTGTCATTGTTTGATTGTAAAGGTCTTTTGTTCTGTTGTCTCGCAGTTTCAATGAACTGCATTTTAGTACCTTTCGATCTTAGATATCCCACACTCACTACGGCATTTTTGTACTGGGTTTGCATTCCCGCTTCTATCTATACTGATTGGATTATTTTCAGTTGCTTATTTCAGGAATCAAAAGGCAGCTTCTAAAAAAAAACATCAGAAAGAAACAATCAACATGGCACATCATGAGAAGAGGAAAGTTGGAATACTTGGTTACAAGTGGCAAAATAAAAGGAAAAAGAGATCGTTGACGACAAAGAGAGAAAATACTGGATAGCTTGGTGTCATGGCATCGAAAACATTCAGCAAAAAAACTGATACGATGCACTGTAGATAGAAGAAGATTGTGGAAGGACATGATCGCCTACGCCGACCGGTATGGCACATGATGATGATGATTCCAGGAATCATCTCTTGAAAATAGAACAAATAATAGGATATACGATACAAAAAAGCATGAGAAATTTCTTTCTTTCTTGCTTGTGCTTGTCAAGTGAGATAAATGTTCCACATTTAACAAATAATTTTTCAAATATTTGATGTTTTTAAATTTTACTTTTAACCGTTGTTTTCTTTGTTGTTTCTCTCTGTGTTTACGGGTATTATCTGACCATCACCAGAAGGCTACCTTTAAGCTGTATCGTCGGATCATTTCTGTGCAACCTGTTAGCACCGGAAAGCTGCAGCTGCACCTATTTTTCATAATATTGTTCCTATTGTCAGCTCTACCATACCCCACATATTTATGTCTGCTCTATTCTAAGATAGAGAAAGGGCTGCATCAAATGCGGTTCCTCTAACGTTTATACGATCAATCAAGGGATGCATCAAATGCCGTTCCTCTAACGTTTATACGATCAATCAAGGGATGCATCAAATGCCGTTCCTCTAACGTTTATACGATCAGTCAAGGGATGCATCAAATGCGGTTCCTCTAACGTTTATACGATCAGTCAAGGGATGCATCAAATGCAGTTCCTCTAACGTTTATACGATCAGTCAAGGGATGCATCAACTGCAGTTCCTCTAACGTTTATACGATCATTCAAGGGATGCATCAAATGCAGTTCCTCTAACGTTTATACGATCATTCAAGGGATGCATCAAATGCAGTTCCTCTAACGTTTATACGATCATTCAAGGGATGCATCAAATGCAGTTCCTCTAACGTTTATACGGTCAGTCAAGAGCTGCATCAAATGCGGTTCCTCTAACGTTTATACGATCAGTCAAGGGCTACATCAAGTGCAGTTCCTCTAACGTTTATACGATCAGTCAAGGGCTACATCAAGTGCGGTTCCTCTAACGTTTATACGATCAGTCAAGGGCTATATCAAGTGCGGTTCCTCTAACGTTTATACGATCAGTCAAGGGCTACATCAAGTGCGGTTCCTCTAACGTTTACACGGTCAGTCAAAGACCTCGTCAAATGCTGTTTTTCTGACACCCATGCAATCATTCCAAGGAATTGTCAAATGCTAGTTTTCAGACTTTCAAATCAGTAAGTCAGGGTTTGCTCCAAACCTTCAGCTGAATACACTGTTCATGTTCTCCTCATTTATTCAAAACAAATCTATGTTAACTATTTACTTGGAAAACCCAGATTCAGTTTCGTTTAAAAAAAAAAAAATCTCCACACCTGAGAATTGAACCTGGACCGTTCCAATTTGTAACAAGAGCACTAATCACTCGACTACTGCAGCTTGCAGTTAGCGGAGTATGAGAATGACGATCGCATATTCCTAACCGCATTCTCGAAATGAAGAATTCGATGCTGTCCGTGAATCTGCCATGTCCCTGCACCACGCAGCAAATAGAATAAATATACCATATGTATGGTTTTGTGTGTGTGAGCGTGTGTGTGTTCTAGGTGATGGAACGTGTTCCCTATTGCTCAAACTGTGACTGTTAACATTCTCTTCCTGAACATTTGTGTGTTCGTGTTTCATATCTGCCAACATTGTATGTCTAATATATTAGTTCCGTCATGGCTTGAGAAATGTGCCTGCGTTAAGTACAAATAGGCTACCTGCACTTTTTCTAACATTTTTTTTAGTTAAAAGAATGCTCAACTAATTTTTTTTTTTTGTAGATAAAGAATGGGATAGTGGATAACTCTGACAGCTTTTACATTACTTGAGTCCTGCCATCTTTATTCTTTCCCCTACTTTTCAGCTACACTTACCATCATAACCAACTACTATTGTTCCTTTCTTTTGTAACGAATGGAAATGAAAACATGGCTTTGATATAGGATACAAGAGATAATTTATACAACAAGCACACATTAAAATAAAACCATGATCCTACTGAGCTGATAAATGACAAAGACGGACAGCCAACATCAAATAACCAATGTATGCAACAGAGATGGAAAGAATATTTTGAAGACCTGTTAAACATACCAACTACCAATAAGACAACAAAAACCACGCCAGAACTCACAAATACTGAACCTAACATCATGAAAATGAAAATTGAAGAAGTAATCAAATATGTACCAAGAAATAAAGCGCCGGGGATAGATAACATACCAATAGAAATAATAGCAGCAGCAGGAGAAACAGGAATGCAATGGCTGCACAGAATATTTAATGCAGCATGGCACCAACAACAAGCCCCAGAAGACTGGCAAAAGGCAATCATCATACCAATATGGAAAAAGAAAGGTAGCAAAAGAGACTGCAATCAATATAGAGGTATATCTCTTCTCAGCCATGTAGGAAAGCTATGCACCAAAATCTTGGGAAAAAGGCTGAGACCAATAATAGAACTACAGTTAATCGATTCTCAAATGGGGTTCCGAAAAAACAGAGGATGCACCGACGCACTGTTCACACTAAAACAGCCTGCAGAAAAAACGACAGAACACAATCAAAACTTATACATAGCCTTCATTGACCAGGAAAAAGCATTCGACAGAATAAACAGAGAACAACTGTGGGAGATACTAACAACATACGGAGTAAGCCAACATCTAACCAACCTTGTTAAAAGCCTCTACGTCAACAGCAGCTGCAGGGTCAGAACAGCAGCAGGCTACACAGACCACTTCGAAGTCAGATCAGGCGTAAGACGACAGGGGTGCGTACTATCCCCCCTACTGTTTATTACATACATGGACCATATATGCAAGCTAGCCAACCCATCAGAGACAGATGAGATCAACGATCTATTCTTCTATTTGCAGACGATCAGGCACTAATACATGAAACAGTAGAAGACCTACAAGAAAACTTAAACAAACAACATCTCAGGCACAAAATGCAACATGAAAATCAACATCAACAAAACAGAAGTCATGAACGTCGCCAAAAATAAACAGAACATCAACATAACTATAGAAGGCAGACAACTAAAACAAGTAGAGGAGTTAAAATACCTAGGAAGTCTAATGACAAACGATAATTCCCAAACAGCAGAGATAGAATCAAGATGCAACAAAGCGTGTCAAATCATCGGACAGTTATCACCACTATTGTCCAACAAGGAAATAACTCTGGAGGCAAACCGAGCACTATACAATACAATCTTCATCCCAACGTTGTGCTAGCAATGCCAAACCTGGACCCTAGATGCAAGAACAATAAGAAAAATAACCTCTACAGAGATGAAATGTGTTAGACGAATGACAGGAAACAGTCTGAGAGAATACATCAGAATTGAAGAACTGAGAAAAAAGCTAGGAATAGCCCCCGCCATAGAATATATAAGGAAACAACAGATAAAATTATTTTGCCACGTGACAAGGCAGAAAGAACAAAACACAACACAACGAGCCTTCAACAAACGTTGTGGGAACACCAGACCCAAGGATCGACCACGAAAAAGATGGATCGATGGAATATTAGAAGCACTAGGAAACATAACAGCAGCAGAGGCGAACAAAAGAGCAAAAGACCGCAAATTATATCTGCCCTCGACGCTGAAAGGCAAATGAGGAAGGAAAGAAGAAGAAGAAGCACGCATTCAGAAGATATTAAAGATAAATACTTCATGTGTTTTTCATCGGTAATGGTGCAAAAGAATACAATTATATGTTCTTCTCTACGGTAATGATATAAAATTCAAAGTTAAAATTTAATTTTCTTCTTGCTTGCTTACGTTCGCCCTATGATTAAAGGAGTACACTACTTCATCATCCACCCTTAAAACGATGTTAAGTGGGCGTGTCTGCGTAGCAAATAATAATAAATAAATATTATTAAATAGGGAAACTTCCGAGGCAATAATAGGGAATAATAGAAGGAAAAGGTATGTGTTAGCACTCGGAAAAAAAACTCGTTGTTTATTTGTCATTTTTTCCGAGTGCTAACACATACCTTTTTCTGCTATTATTCCCAAAGCAATAAATACTATGAAACAGGCCAAAATTGCTGAGCCATTATAAAGCTGGGAGCCGCGATAGCTCAGTGGTTAGTGAACTGGACTACAAAGGACAAGAGGTTGGGTTCGATCTCAACCGACGGCTACCGTTTCCCCCAGCCTTTAATGGGTACCGGATTTTTTTTTTTTTTTTTTTTGGGGGGGGGGGAGAAGTAAAGCGGCACGGGCGTAATACCGGCCATATTACCCCAAAAATCATGTGCTGAAGGTCTGTAAAATTTATGGTCACTAACACCATATTTCCTATACGCCACTTGGCGTGACGGGGGCTCTTTACTTTTTTTTTATGGTAAAGCTGGTAGCAGGGATCAAGTGGTGGGCTGTAACATATACTCATACAGCGTCTTATGACAGCTTTGCAAAAAAGGACAATGCAAAATTTATGACTAGTTTTAGTTACTCCAGTACATGTGGTAGAGTATATCTTCATTTCTTTGCCTGTTTATGTTGTCTCTGTTTCCTAAAGAAGGCCGAATGTGGGCCCAATCCTCATATATTTTGTACTTTTTTTGTAAACCTGTGACCTTACTTTGTATGAGTGTATGTTACACGCCACCACTAGTTCCCGGTTAATGACCATATTTTTCATGACCAAAGTCACACTTCCGGGTGTATCAAACAAGGCTGCCTTTAATTCTCCCTTCATTTCCCATCCTCCCCCTCCCCAACATTTGTAGAGGATGGGTGAACCACAGGGCCAAGTCGAACTGAAAAAAAATCCGCTTCTAGAAATTGAACCTATGCCTTTGTGATCAAGAAGCGAGTGCATTAACAACTCAGTCACCGAGGCTCCTAATGCAGAAGGTGCATGTTATTCTTGACAGTCCATCTCAGAGAAAGAACCTCGATACAAGCTCAGTAAATGAATAAAACTTGCTAACCAGGTAAAATTGTTTCCTTGGGGACACAACGCGAACTACAAACATCTGTTGTCCTGCCGGAAGATGAAAGAGATTCAAAGTTTAGCGAAACAGTCCTGAATAAAGGCGTTCTGCATGTACTGGACCACAAGACGTAACACCCAAAGCAACACACGTCGATAAGTAACATAAGTCGATAAGTAACACAAGTCGATAAGTAACACAAGTCGATAAGTAACACAAGTCGATAAGTAACACAAGTCGATAATAAGAATGAGAGCAAAAAAAATAATATTAGTCGATAAGTAACACACGTCGATAAGTAACAAAGTCGATAAGTAACACAAGTCGATAAGTAACACAAGTCGATAAGTAACACAAGTCGATAAGTAACACACGTCGATAAGTAACACAAGTCGATAAGTAACACAAGTCGATAAGTAACACAAGTCGATAAGTAACACAAGTCGATAATAAGAATGAGAGCAAAAAACTCATATATTAGAAGTGTGTATAGAAATATTCAGTTTTAGACCGCGATGAGTTCACTTTAGCGGTAGTTAGAACTCGTTGTTATTGTTGTCGTTGTTATTGTTGTCGTTGTTATTGTTGTCGTTGTTATTGTTGTCGTTGTTATTGTTGTCGTTGTTATTGTTGTCGTTGTTATTGTTGTCGTTGTTATTGTTGTCGTTGTTATTGTTGTCGTTGTTATTGTTGTCGTTGTTATTGTTGTCGTTCAATCGATGGCTAATAAAACAATTAATAATCCTCTTCGCCACTCGCTCGATGGCTAATAAAACAATTAATAATCCTCTTCGCCACTCGCTCGATGGCTAATAAAACAAATAATAATCCTCTTCGCGACTCGCTCGATGGCTAATAAAACAATTAATAATCCTCTTCGCCACTCGCTCGATGGCTAATAAAACAATTAATAATCCTCTTCGCCACTCGCTCGATGGCTAA
The DNA here is from genome assembly GCA_032433765.1 of Megaustenia siamemsis. Taxonomy (NCBI): domain Eukaryota; kingdom Metazoa; phylum Mollusca; class Gastropoda; order Stylommatophora; family Ariophantidae; genus Megaustenia; species Megaustenia siamemsis. Next base: position 51,968,381 of record JAVIAB010000050.1, read on the forward strand.
TAAAACAATTAATAATCCTCTTCGCCATTCGCCCTTATAAAGTGGGGTAGATACGTTGTTTCTTGATTTATTTGCGCCTTTTGGCCCAACACATCCGACTTCAGCACGGCATTTGTTAGTACCGGGTTGCTTACCTGCACTATCAAACAAAAAGACAGATCGGAATGCCGCTCCAGGGTAGCCAACCTTCGATGCGAAGACGACACTCACTGATGATGATGAATAAACAATGGAGCGTCAGAAAAAAGAAATATTTTACATAAGGCAGGAAGGAGCATTTAGTTGAAAGTTTATTTGTATTTTTTCAAAATTCATTTTAATGGCGGATGACGAAGAGGTGTATTCCTTCACTCATCGAGTGAACGCAGGGATGGACTAATCATTAAGCAAAATAAGTACATATTTTGGGCCTCAAAGAAGAAGGAAAAAAAAGGGGGGGGGGGCACCATAATGGGTGAAAAAAATTTTCACCCTAAGAAATCAAAGCAGGGGAATCTTTGTATGCGGTCTGAGAAATTTGTTTACTTTCTTTACAACGTCAGTGCCAACAAAAACAAATACATGCACACTTCAACAACAACATAAGCTCTATGGCGGATGTAAAAATAATAAGAATGGTAATGATAGAGGTTAATGATATACATTAATATTGGGAATATAACAAAATTAGAATCTAGTAAGTTTCAAGCCGCAGGGAAAAAGAATTTTTCCTTGTGTATATTGAAAATGAAAGTGTTTTTAAATCGCTCTCTATGGCAACAGCAGCAATTTTGAAATCGTTCCTTAAAATTTTTAAAGTATTGTAATATATAACTGAAGATCAGTCACAAAAGAGTGACGCTAGAAGAGAAGCAAGAAATATTCAGATAAGATGCAAGAGCTAGAATTGGAATTTATGTTGAATTTTTGGAATTAGGTAGAATTTTTACGGAGTAAGTCACGTTCTACAAAATGAGGATGTGAACTTAAAGACATATGCAGATCTGTATGTATCATTAGCTGACCAATTGTGCACTTGATGAGAAGAATGTAAAAGATATGAAGCAGCTACAAAGGAAATGCTACCTGATGGCGACTACAAGGCGGCTACAACTCGCAAACGTATCAGAAAGAAGGCGGAGGTACCCAATGACGGAGATGCACGAGAAGTATATCTGAAGGTCAGAGGTAAATGTCGTATCACCACAATTTTACACAATTGTTGACAAACTTGAAACTGAGATGACAAGAAGAGGAGAGATATACAAAGAAATAGAGATGTTCTTGTCTAAGTGATGTGCCACATAATGTTACTTCATCATCTTATCATCATCATCAAGTGCCAAGCCTGCTGGCGTAGGTGATCATGTCTCCCCACAACTTTCTCGACAGATATTTATCATTTCTGCTGTTGACCTTCTGCCAATCCATTCTCATAAGCTGTCTGGTAACTTTTCTCTTTGCTTCCCTCTATCTCTTCGTCCCTCAATTTTTCCAGTTGTTACAATATATTTCAGCTGTTCTCTTCTCATTACATGACCAAAAAAGGATGATTGATTGTTCCTAATATTGGAAATTAGCTCTCTTTATGCTTTGGCCTCTTTTAGAACGTTTTCATTACTTTCTTAGCTGTCCATGATATTTTCAACATTCTTCTGTAAAACCAAATTTCTGCAGACTCCAGTGATTTTCTTGTCTGTTGTCCTATTGTCCATGATTCACATCCATATGTTAAGACTGGCTCCACATAACATTTAAGAACTCTTTTTCTTGTTTCTATTGTCAAAAATGGATTGCATAGTAACTTCCTCATTTTTCGGAAAGCTGCTTTTGCCTGAGCCATTCTGCATCTGACCTCTTTTGTACATCTTCCATCCGAGGTTAAGAAAGTTCCCAAATATTCAAATTCATTTACCTGTGTTAATATTGTTCCACTTGTCTTTATTTTGCACTGAGGTGATGTCTTTTTCTTTGTTGTTACCATTACTTCTGTCATTTTGCTATTCAGACTGGGTCTTTTATTATTTTTTTTCTTTCTCTATAATGTCAAACATTTCTTGTAACTCATTTTCACTGTTAGCGATTTGGACTGTATCATCAGCATACCTTAGATTATTTATATTATGACCTCCGATTGTTACTTCAGGCATGCCACTTATGGATCTTAAAATAATCTCACTATAAATATTAAACAAATCTGGTGATAGCACACAACCTTGTCTGATACTCTATTTTATTTGTTGAAACATTCCCAATTGGTTTCCAGTTCTTATGACCGCTGTTTGTTGCCAGTACATGTTCTTTATTATTCTCAGATCTTTGCTGTCTACGTTTATGCTTTCTAAAATATTGATTATTTCTTGGTGATTTACTTTGTCAAATGCCTTGGTGTAATCTATGAAACATAAGTATAGTTTTCGCCTCTATGGCTCTTTCTACTAAAGATCGTATGATGTATATGACATTGCTTGTTCTTTTATCTCTAACAGAACCACACTGTTCATCACTAATTTCTGAGCTGATTTTGTTTCGCACTCTTCGGATGATGATTCTTAGTAACATCTTAGTCATGTGACTCATAAGGCTTATTGTGCGATGATCATCGCATTTCAGTCGCACCAGATTGCTACTTCATCATCTACTCGCATTGAAATATATTCTCAGTGCTGTCACAAGCTGATTGATGTTTATTTACCCAGAGGACTTCAACAGTAATTTCTCAGCTCAGCTTCAGAAGTTTCATTCATTTTGTGACCCATAAGTTCAGTGCAACAACAAAATGTGAAAACAAGATTCAGTCATGCTGAACTTTATCAAATAATTGTAGAAGACAATTTTGAGTGTGTCTTTCCAAATGTAGACATTGGCTTTCGTACAATTGTTACATTAATGGTCCCAAATTGCTCAGTTGGGCGTTCATTTTCTCAGTTGAAGCAGATTAAAGATCCCATCAGAACAACTATGGCAGGCTGGATGACTTATCTCTGTTACGTATAGAATGAGATCTGTTACATGAGATAAGCTTTCAGGGTCTGACCAGACTTTTTCAAACAATTACACAAAAAAATTAGGAGAACACTTTTTCAATATAAATTAAGTGGTAAAAAAATTAAAAAAAAAGAAAAAACATTATTTTCCATTTACTTTAAGTATTGTTTTCCATTAACAAAAATTTGTTTGTGGTTTATTTTTAAAAAATATATATTTTGAATAAATACATACATATATATATATATATATATGGGGGGGGGAGGACACCAAAATAGTTTAAGTGCCTAGTACCTCTACAGGTCTTAATTCTGCCCTAGGTCAACGCAAGCAGCAACAATAAATCTCTTATCACAGTATATGTTTCAGTAAATTATCATATCAGGCACTCATTAATTAAATTATAATTACAAACTAGTGATATTAATTACAAAAACAAACACACAGCGAGAGAAAAATCCCAGGGGAAATTATTCTAGGGAATTCACCATTGTAAAAGTTTCTAAAATGAGGTCTCAGTTTTTATCTGAAAATTTTGCAGGGAAAATCTATTACACAATTGTAGTAGTAGAAGTAGTAGTAGTAGTAGTAATAGTAGTAGTAGAAGTAGAAGTAGTAGTAGTAGTAGAAGTAGTGGTAGTAGTAGTAATAGTAGTAGTAGTAGCAGAAGTAGTAGTAGTAGTAGTAATAGTAGTAGTAGAAGTAGTGGTAGTAGTAGTAGTAGTAGTAGTAGTGGTAGTAGTAGTAGTAGTAATAGTGGTAGTAGAAGTAGTGGTATAATAGTAGTAGTAGACGTAGTGGTAGTAGTAGTAATAGTAGTAGTAGAAGTAGTGGTAGTAGTAGTAGTAGTAGTAGTAGTGGTAATAGTAGTAATTGTAGTAGTAGTAGTAGTAGTAGTAGTAGTGGTAGTAGTAGTAGTAGTAGTAGTAGTAGTAGTAGTAGTAGTGGTAGTAGTAGTAATTGTAGTAGTAGTAGTAGTAGTAGTAGTAGTAGTAGTAGTGGTAGTAGTAGTAGTAGTAGTGGTAGTAGTAGTAATAGTAGTAGTAGAAGTAGTAGTAGTAGTAGTAGTAGTAGTAGTAGTAGAAGCAGTGGTAGTAGTAGTAATTGTAGTAGTAGTAGTAGTAGAAGCAGTGGTAGTAGTAGTAATTGTAGTAGTAGAAGTAGTAGTAGAAGTAGTAGTGGAAGTAGTAGTAGTAGTAGTGATAGTAGTTGTGGTTATAGAAGTAGTAGTGGAAGTGGTAGTAGTAGTAGTGATAGTAGTTGTGGTTATAGAAGTAGTAGTGGAAGTGGTAGTAGTAGTAGTGATAGTAATTGTAGTAGTAGAAGTAGTAGTAGCAGTAGAGGTGGAAGTAATAGTAGTAGTAGAAGTAGTGGTAGTAGTAGTAGCAGTAGTAGTGGAAGTAGTTGTAGTATTAGAAGTAGCAATAATAGTAGTAATGCTAGTTCTAAGAGTAGTAACAATAAAGATAATACATTTTACTATAGCAACACTTTTAAGAATAATAATTATCAAAGTATCTTAATAACCAATCCATCTATGCCACATGAGAGGCTGCAATTGACTAAAGGAGAGGGTTGCTCGGACTTGGTAAAGACGTGGCCTTGTGATAGATGACCGTTGTATCACATGACCGAATCAATTCAGAGGAAGAGATATGTTTACAGCACTCGGAAAAAATGACAAATAATCAACTGAAAAAAAAAACCAATATATGGTCCGAAGCAGGATCGAACCCGTACTCCTTGGCACTGCCCCTTGCCATGAAAAGGGTGTCGCTGATTATCGCCTAGGAAGTTTTTCTCTGTAACAGTATTCATTTATTATTATTTGTATCCTTATCATATGACCGTTAGGGTAGTCGTGAAGGTCGTTCTAGGTCACGTTGAAACGTCCTAAATAACGAGGCCATGATAAAGAGGCCCAGCAAGCCGTTAGTGAATAATATATCGCTACAAGTATTTCAAGGTACAAACGGACTGGTCATAAAGAAAATAAACATGACAATGTTAAATTACTACGAGACAGAAAAGCTAGATATAAAATAGAAACATTGAACAATGTAATACTGAAATGGAGGAGGGGCCTCGCCAGCCTAGTTGGGAAAACCACCCAATGACAAAACGGAAAAATGGTATGTTAGAAGCTTTACGTGATAAGTGGACGCGACACAGACTAAACGACGTTTCGGTCCAATAGGCCTTCAGCAGGAACAAACAAGAAAAACACACACACAAAACTAATACTAAAGTAAACACTTAGGACGAAATACAAACATTAAGTAGCAGCTACTAGTACTAGTAAGGTACTTATCACGTAAAGCTTCTAACATACCATTGTTTTGTATTTTTTATTTTTCCTCATATTCAGCTTTACTGCAGCTTCGCATTTTTATGCATTCATTTGCATTTCTTTGCCTTAACCCAATGACAAAACGGGAGGATAACTATAAGCCCACAGAAATAATCAGGCGAAAGGAATGGGTACTATCTGATCCATTTGAAGTTACAGAAAAGAGAAGAGAGTACTTTTAGGTACCTCCTGAACCTCTATGGGCTATTATCAGAACGGAACAACACACGATAAAAAGCAACAGTGCTAGAACCGGAAGTACTAAAACAAGAAATATAAATGTCTACTATGTCAGCCGCCTAAACATCAAGCATCAGGAGCTGATAAGATGTTTGAGAAAGGCTGCAAGAGTGACCAGAAGAGACCAAATCATTAACGAAATTATGAGAGAAAGTGTTGGCACGGAACCAATTTTAAATTACATATGACGTCTTGGGTAGTCGAGAGGTAACACGTCGGCCTGTGGACAGGAAGGTCACAAGTTCGAATTCCATCCATCACAGTTGGTGGGAATTGTTCTCTTCCTGTCCGTGGTTTATTTCGTGGCTTTACCATCCCCAGTGAAAGGATAATGAGATTCAATGCCTAGTCCTATCGGATAACGGTGAAAAAACAGGAGGTGCACTCTGCACAATTTAAAGAACTTATGACAGTTTGAAATCGAGATTCCGTTTAAAAATATCTGCTAAGGTAAAATTGATAAAAAAAAAAGCATCCACCGAAAAGTCAAAGAGGCTCGATGATATAAATGAGACTACCTCTGAAGTCGGAGAATATCTCTCTATATCATAAGTGTATCTGTACACACGGCTCCCTGTGAGAAGACAAAAAACGGGGAGGGGCGGCTGGGGAAGCGATATTCATGCTAAACTGTGGTTCCTCATAACACTCACTCTGGTCTTCGCAAGTGAGCCGGTGTACGTCAGCAAACGAACGAACAAACAAACAATGTACAAAGACACCAAATAAAATTGTTTGCCCACAGGGAGAGCATTTCTAGTGATGCCATATCATACAAGAGAGGAGAGAGAAGACCTTGAGTCATACACTATGTTGATTGGAGAGACTCTACAACAGCATCAAGTATCATTGGCTGAGACGTGACAAGAATACGCCACTGAATTTTAATTCAAAGGAGACCGCTGTATCAAGACGAACTGGTCAAAATACGAAAACCAACAGCACACATGAAAATGCGAAAGCCAACAGCACAAATTAAAATGTGAAAACCAACAGCACAGACTAAAACGCGAAAACCAACAGCACAAATTAAAATGCGAAAACCAACAGCACAAATTAAAAGGAGAAAACCAACAGAACTAATTAAAAGGAGAAAACCAACAGCACAAATTAAAATGCGAAAACCAACAGCACAAATTAAAATGCCAAAAACCAACAGCACAAATTAAAAGGCGAAAACCAGCAGCACAAATTAAAAGGCGAAAGCCAACAGCACAAATTAAAAGGCGAAAACCAACAGCACAAATTAAAAGGCGAAAGCCAACAGCACAAATTAAAAGGAGAAAGCCAACAGCACAAATTAAAAGGCGAAAACCAACAGTACAAATTAAAAGGCGAAAGCCAACAGCACAAATTAAAAGGGGAAAGCCAACAGCACAAATTAAAACGAGAAAACCAACAGCACAAATTAAAAGGCGAAAGCCAACAGCACAAATTAAAACGAGAAAACCAACAGCACAAATTAAAAGGAGAAAACCAACAGCACAAATTAAAAGGAGAAAACCAACAGCACAAATTAAAAGGAAAAAACCAACAGCACAAATTAAAAGGAGAAAACCAACAGCACAAATTAAAAGGAGAAAACCAACAGCACAAATTAAAAGGCAAAAGCCAACAGCACAAATTAAAAGGAGAAAACCAACAGCACAAATTAAAAGGTTAAAACCAACAGCACAAATTAAAAGGCGAAAACCAACAGCACAAATTAAAAGGCAAAAGCCAACAGCACAAATTAAAAGGAGAAAACCAACAGCACAAATTAAAAGGTTAAAACCAACAGCACAAATTAAAAGGCGAAAGCCAACAGCACAAATTAAAAGGAGAAAACCAACAGCACAAATTAAAAGGAGAAAACCAACAGCACAAATTAAAAGGCAAAAACCCACAGCACAAATTAAAAGGAGAAGACCAACAGCACAAATTAAAAGGCGAAAGCCAACAGCACAAATTAAAAGGAGAAGACCAACAGCACAAATTAAAAGGAGAAAGCCAACAGCACAAATTAAAAGGAGAAGACCAACAGCACAAATTAAAAGGCGAAAGCCAACAGCACAAATTAAAAGGCGAAAGCCAACAGCACAAATTAAAAGGAGAAAACCAACAGCACAAATTAAAAGGAGAAAACCAACAGCACAAATTAAAAGGCGAAAACCAACAGCACAAATTAAAAGGAGAAGACCAACAGCACAAATTAAAAGGCGAAAGCCAACAGCACAAATTAAAAGACGAAAGCCAACAGCACAAATTAAAAGACGAAAGCCAACAGCACAAATTAAAAGGAGAAAGCCAACAGCACAAATTAAAAGGAGAAGACCAACAGCACAAATTAAAAGGCGAAAGCCAACAGCACAAATTAAAAGACGAAAGCCAACAGCACAAATTAAAAGGCGAAAGCCAACAGCACAAATTAAAAGACGAAAGCCAACAGCACAAATTAAAAGGAGAAGACCAACAGCACAAATTAAAAGGCGAAAGCCAACAGCACAAATTAAAAGGAGAAGACCAACAGCACAAATTAAAAGGCGAAAGCCAACAGCACAAATTAAAAGACGAAAGCCAACAGCACAAATTAAAAGACGAAAGCCAACAGCACAAATTAAAAGGAGAAAGCCAACAGCACAAATTAAAAGGAGAAGACCAACAGCACAAATTAAAAGGCGAAAGCCAACAGCACAAATTAAAAGACGAAAGCCAACAGCACAAATTAAAAGGCGAAAGCCAACAGCACAAATTAAAAGACGAAAGCCAACAGCACAAATTAAAAGGAGAAGACCAACAGCACAAATTAAAAGGCGAAAGCCAACAGCACAAATTAAAAGGAGAAGACCAACAGCACAAATTAAAAGGCGAAAGCCAACAGCACAAATTAAAAGGAGAAGACCAACAGCACAAATTAAAAGGCGAAAGCCAACAGCACAAATTAAAAGGAGAAGACCAACAGCACAAATTAAAATGCGAAAACCAACAGCACAAATTAAAAGGAGAAAACCAACAGCACAAATTAAAAGGAGAAAACCAACAGCACAAATTAAAATCAAATGCGAACTAGGAAATTGTCTTTTCTATTCCAGAGTGGATATAATTGTAAGCATCTATATCCGTGCTCGTTCAACAGTAAAAAGATACAAAATCGTATCCAGTTTTCATCCTGAATATCAACATATTGTTTATTAACTGTCTTTATTAGTTACAAAAGTAAACAAACATTACATTTTAATATTGTAGGTCTAATGCTATTTTAGTTTCAGTCTGCTAAACAAATTTACTTTGATTCTGCAACAAGTTGGTCAATGGTCCACGTAATGAGACCAGACCTGGAGTTCTACGAATGCGATATTATCTCGATAAGTGCAGATGTCTAATTGTGGAAACTCTAGTGAGGTCATGAACATAAGTGCACTTTAGCTAGTTCCTGGAGCTTTAAGTGAGTAAGTGCTATTATCAGCAATTAACAGTTCTAAATATAGAAACCAGGATTCTTACTCGCCCCCATCGGAAATTACCGAATTATTAGTTATGAACAAAATGTTGAGAAATCGAAAGGGATTCTCCGAAATTACGCAATTACATGATGTTAATCCGGTTATGATGAAATCTTCTTTTCACCATTATTACTAATTATTATTACTACAATTATTATTGCTACGAAAATTGAATCCTTTTAAATGTGGATTTATAGAAGAATTACGCAATTACATGAAGTTAATCCGGTGTTCATGACTACAAATGAAATTCATTTTTTTGGCCATGTAATGAGAAAAGAACAGCTGGAATATATTGTTACAACCGGGAAAATTGAGGGACGACGAGATAGAGGGAAGCAAAGAGAAAAGATACCAGACAGCTTAAGAGAATGGCTTGGCAGAAGGTCAACGACAGAAATGATAAATAACTGTCATGATTGAAAGTTGTGGAGAGACATGATCACCTGCGCCAGCAGGCTTGGTACTTGATGAAGATGATGATGAATCTGGTTTTGATTACATCTTCTTTTTATCATTATTATTTATTATTATTACTACTATTATTATTACTACTATTAATATTACTACTATTATTATTTCTACGAAAATTGAAGCCTTTGAAATATGGATTTATAGAAGAATATGTAGCATTGGATGCAAAGAAAAGAAAACAAATGATGAAGTTTTAAAACAACTAAAAATTAAAAGAGAGCTACTAAACACAATTAGAAGAAGACAAAAGAGATTTTTGGGGTATGCTAAAAGACACAACAGGGAGCCGCGATAGCTCAGTGGTTAGTGAACAGGACTACAAAGAACAACGGGTGAGGTTTGATCCCAACCGACGGCTTCTGGGTTCACCCAGCCTTTAGTGGGTACCGGATTTTTTCTGGGAAAGTGAAGCAGCATGGGCGTAATACCGACCACATTACCCCAAAAATCATGTGCCGAAGGTCTGTAAAATTTATGGTCACTAACACCATATTCCCTATACGCCAATTGGCGTGACGAGGATACTTTACTTTTTTTTTTTAAGACACAACAGCCTACTAAAAGTAATATTGGAAGGGAAAATACAAGGTAATAGACGCAGAGGCAGACCAAGACTAACATGGACGAGTAACATCAAAAGATGGACAAATCAGCCTATGACAATCTTCGCCAACAAAGCAAGAGACAGAGCGGAATGGCGCTCCATGGTAGCCAACCTCCTATGCGGAGACGGCATTCAATGATGATTCTTCTTTCTTTTACCTTTTAGCTCCTGGTGGAGCATAGGTCTTCAACAAACACTTTCCAAGTCGTTCTGTTTTTTGCCATTCTTTTAAGATCATTCCATGTCTTCCCCATCATCTTCATCTCTGCTTCTATCTGTCTTCTCCAAGAATTCCTTGGTCTTCCTCTTTGTCTTTTCCCCTGGGGATTCCAAAAAAGGGCCTGTTGTGTAATACTCTCAGTTGGCTTCCGTAGTGTGTGTCCTATCCATCGCCATCGTCTTCGCTGTATCTCTTTATCCACTGGTATTTGACCGGTACATTTCCATAATTCCACGTTAGTGACTTTGTCCTGCCATTTCCATCCCTTTATTCTGCGCAAGCATCCATTAATGAAAGTCTGTACTTTCGTGATTGTCAATTTTGTCATTCTCCATGTTTCACAGCCATATAATAGGACCGACTTAACATTTGAGTTGAAAATTTTTATTTTTGTATCTAGCCTAATTTCTTTGGATTTCCATATGTTTCCCAGTGCAATGAAAGCTCCTCTTGCTTTTGATATCCTTATTTTGGTATCATTTTCTGTTCCTCCCTCTTTATCTATATTACTGCCCAGATATATATAAGATTGTACGTCTAGTAGAGGTATTTCTCCTAGTTTTATATGGTTATTGCCAACTGCATTAATTCTCATAATATTGGTCTTATCTCTATTATCTTTAGTCCTAGCTGTTGTGATCTCTCATCTAATATACTCATTTTATCCTGCATCTGTTGATGGCTGTGTGATAGGAGAGCTATGTATAGGACAGACATAGCTCTCAATGATGATTATTGCTACTATTATTATTTATTATTGTTAATGTACTGTTAATGTACTGTTAATGTACTGTTAATGTACTGTTAATGTACTGTTAATGTACTGTTAATGTATTATTTTTACCGCTTCTTAGACGTCATCATTAACAACAGAAAGGACATACGTTGTTTTTAGTTGTAGTTTACTTTATGCTGCTATATTCTCTTGTTATAGAACACTTTTATAAAGTTTACTTTATGCTGCTATATTCTCTTGTTATAGAACACTTTTATAAAGTTTACTTTATGCTGCTATATTCTCTTGTTGTAGAACACTTTTATAAAGTTTACTTTATGCTGCTATATTCCCTTGTTGTAGAACACTTTTATAAAGTTTACTTTATGCTGCTATATTCCCTTGTTGTAGAACACTTTTATAAAGTTTACTTTATGCTGCTATATTCCCTTGTTGTAGAACACTTTTATAAAGTTTACTTTATGCTGCTATATTCCCTTGTTGTAGAACACTTTTATAAAGTTTACTTTATGCTGCTATATTCCCTTGTTGTAGAACACTTTTATAAAGTTTACTTTATGCTGCTATATTCCCTTGTTGTAGAACACTTTTATAAAGTTTACTTTATGCTGCTATATTCCCTTGTTGTAGAACACTTTTATAAAGTTTACTTTATGCTGCTATATTCCCTTGTTGTAGAACACTTTTATAAAGTTTACTTTATGCTGCTATATTCCTTGTTGTAGAACACTTTTATAAAGTTTACTTTATGCTGCTATATTCCTTGTTGTAGAACACTTTTATAAAGTTTACTTTATGCTGCTATATTCCCTTGTTGTAGAACACTTTTATAAAGTTTACTTTATGCTGCTATATTCCCTTGTTATAGAACACTTTTATAAAGTTTACTTTATGCTGCTATATTCCCTTGTTGTAGAACACTTTTATAAAGTTTACTTTATGCTGCTATATTCCCTTGTTGTAGAACACTTTTATAAAGTTTACTTTATGCTGCTATATTCCCTTGTTGTAGAACACTTTTATAAAGTTTACTTTATGCTGCTATATTCCCTTGTTATAGAACACTTTTATAAAGTTTACTTTATGCTGCTATATTCTCTTGTTGTAGAACACTTTTATAAAGTTTACTTTATGCTGCTATATTCTCTTGTTGTAGAACACTTTTATAAAGTTTACTTTATGCTGCTATATTCTCTTGTTGTAGAACACTTTTATAAAGTTTACTTTATGCTGCTATATTCTCTTGTTGTAGAACACTTTTATAAAGTTTACTTTATGCTGCTATATTCTCTTGTTATAGAACACTTTTATAAAGTTTACTTTATGCTGCTATATTCTCTTGTTATAGAACACTTTATAAAGTTTACTTTATGCTGCTATATTCTCTTGTTATAGAACACTTTTATAAAGTTTACTTTATGCTGCTATATTCTCTTGTTATAGAACACTTTTATAAAGTTTACTTTATGCTGCTATATTCTCTTGTTATAGAACACTTTTATAAAGTTTACTTTATGCTGCTATATTCTCTTGTTATAGAACACTTTTATAAAGTTTACTTTATGCTGCTATATTCTCTTGTTATAGAACACTTTTATAAAGTTTACTTTATGCTGCTATATTCTCTTGTTATAGAACACTTTTATAAAGTTTACTTTATGCTGCTATATTCTCTTGTTATAGAACACTTTTATAAAGTTTACTTTATGCTGCTATATTCTCTTGTTATAGAACACTTTTATAAAGTTTACTTTATGCTGCTATATTCTCTTGTTATAGAACACTTTTATAAAGTTTACTTTATGCTGCTATATTCTCTTGTTATAGAACACTTTTATAAAGTTTACTTTATGCTGCTATATTCTCTTGTTATAGAACACTTTTATAAAGTTTACTTTATGCTGCTATATTCTCTTGTTATAGAACACTTTTATAAAGTTTACTTTATGCTGCTATATTCTCTTGTTATAGAACACTTTTATAAAGTTTACTTTATGCTGCTATATTCTCTTGTTATAGAACACTTTTATAAAGTTTACTTTATGCTGCTATATTCTCTTGTTATAGAACACTTTTATAAAGTTTACTTTATGCTGCTATATTCTCTTGTTATAGAACACTTTTATAAAGTTTACTTTATGCTGCTATATTCTCTTGTTATAGAACACTTTTATAAAGTTTACTTTATGCTGCTATATTCTCTTGTTATAGAACACTTTTATAAAGTTTACTTTATGCTGCTATATTCTCTTGTTATAGAACACTTTTATAAAGTTTACTTTATGCTGCTATATTCTCTTGTTATAGAACACTTTTATAAAGTTTACTTTATGCTGCTATATTCTCTTGTTATAGAACACTTTTATAAAGTTTACTTTATGCTGCTATATTCTCTTGTTATAGAAAACTTTTATAAAGTTTACTTTATGCTGCTATATTCTCTTGTTATAGAACACTTTTATAAAGTTTACTTTATGCTGCTATATTCTCTTGTTATAGAACACTTTTATAAAGTTTACTTTATGCTGCTATATTCTCTTGTTATAGAACACTTTTATAAAGTTTACTTTATGCTGCTATATTCTCTTGTTATAGAACACTTTTATAAAGTTTACTTTATGCTGCTATATTCTCTTGTTATAGAACACTTTATAAAGTTTACTTTATGCTGCTATATTCTCTTGTTATAGAACACTTTTATAAAGTTTACTTTATGCTGCTATATTCTCTTGTTATAGAACACTTTTATAAAGTTTACTTTATGCTGCTATATTCCCTTGTTATAGAACACTTTTATAAAGTTTACTTTATGCTGCTATATTCCCTTGTTATAGAACACTTTTATAAAGTTTACTTTATGCTGCTATATTCCCTTGTTATAGAACACTTTTATAAAGTTTACTTTATGCTGCTATATTCCCTTGTTATAGAACACTTTTATAAAGTTTACTTTATGCTGCTATATTCCCTTGTTATAGAACACTTTTATAAAGTTTACTTTATGCTGCTATATTCCCTTGTTATAGAACACTTTTATAAAGTTTACTTTATGCTGCTATATTCCCTTGTTATAGAACACTTTTATAAAGTTTACTTTATGCTGCTATATTCCCTTGTTATAGAACACTTTTATAAAGTTTACTTTATGCTTCTATATTCCCTTGTTATAGAACACTTTTATAAAGTTTACTTTATGCTGCTATATTCCCTTGTTATAGAACACTTTTATAATGTTTACTTTATGCTGCTATATTCCCTTGTTATAGAACACTTTTATAAAGTTTACTTTATGCTGCTATATTCCCTTGTTATAGAACACTTTTATAAAGTTTACTTTATGCTTCTATATTCCCTTGTTATAGAACACTTTTATAAAGTTTACTTTATGCTGCTATATTCCCTTGTTATAGAACACTTTTATAATGTTTACTTTATGCTGCTATATTCCCTTGTTATAGAACACTTTTATAAAGTTTACTTTATGCTGCTATATTCCCTTGTTATAGAACACTTTTATAAAGTTTACTTTATGCTGCTATATTCCCTTGTTATAGAACACTTTTATAAAGTTTACTTTATGCTGCTATATTCCCTTGTTATAGAACACTTTTATAAAGTTTACTTTATGCTGCTATATTCCCTTTTATAGAACACTTTTATAAAGTTTACTTTATGCTGCTATATTCCCTTGTTATAGAACACTTTTATAAAGTTTACTTTATGCTGCTATATTCCCTTGTTATAGAACACTTTTATAAAGTTTACTTTATGCTGCTATATTCCCTTGTTATAGAACACTTTTATAAAGTTTACTTTATGCTGCTATATTCCCTTGTTATAGAACACTTTTATAAAGTTTACTTTATGCTGCTATATTCCCTTGTTATAGAACACTTTTATAAAGTTTACTTTATGCTGCTATATTCCCTTGTTATAGAACACTTTTATAAAGTTTACTTTATGCTGCTATATTCCCTTGTTATAGAACACTTTTATAAAGTTTACTTTATGCTGCTATATTCCCTTGTTATAGAACACTTTTATAAAGTTTACTTTATGCTGCTATATTCCCTTGTTATAGAACACTTTTATAAAGTTTACTTTATGCTGCTATATTCCCTTGTTATAGAACACTTTTATAAAGTTTACTTTATGCTGCTATATTCCCTTGTTATAGAACACTTTTATAAAGTTTACTTTATGCTGCTATATTCCCTTGTTATAGAACACTTTTATAAAGTTTACTTTATGCTGCTATATTCCCTTGTTATAGAACACTTTTATAACGTTTACTTTATGCTGCTATATTCCTTGTTATAGAACACTTTTATAACGTTTACTTTATGCTGCTATATTCCCTTGTTATAGAACACTTTTATAAAGTTTACTTTATGCTGCTATATTCTCTTGTTATAGAACACTTTTATAAAGTTTACTTTATGCTGCTATATTCTCTTGTTATAGAACACTTTTATAAAGTTTACTTTATGCTGCTATATTCCCTTGTTATAGAACACTTTTATAAAGTTTACTTTATGCTGCTATATTCCCTTGTTATAGAACACTTTTATAAAGTTTACTTTATGCTGCTATATTCCCTTGTTATAGAACACTTTTATAAAGTTTACTTTATGCTGCTATATTCCCTTGTTATAGAACACTTTTATAAAGTTTACTTTATGCTGCTATATTCCCTTGTTATAGAACACTTTTATAAAGTTTACTTTATGCTGCTATATTCCCTTGTTATAGAACACTTTTATAAAGTTTACTTTATGCTGCTATATTCCCTTGTTATAGAACACTTTTATAAAGTTTACTTTATGCTGCTATATTCCCTTGTTATAGAACACTTTTATAAAGTTTACTTTATGCTGCTATATTCCTTGTTATAGAACACTTTTATAAATTTACTTTATGCTGCTATATTCCCTTGTTATAGAACACTTTTATAAAGTTACTTTATGCTGCTATATTCTCTTGTTATAGAACACTTTTATAAAGTTTACTTTATGCTGCTATATTCTCTTGTTATAGAACACTTTTATAAAGTTTACTTTATGCTGCTATATTCCCTTGTTATAGAACACTTTTATAAAGTTTACTTTATGCTGCAATATTCCCTTGTTATAGAACACTTTTATAAAGTTTACTTTATGCTGCTATATTCCCTTGTTATAGAACACTTTTATAAAGTTTACTTTATGCTGCTATATTCCCTTGTTATAGAACACTTTTATAAAGTTTACTTTATGCTGCTATATTCCCTTGTTATAGAACACTTTTATAAAGTTTACTTTATGCTGCTATATTCCCTTGTTATAGAACACTTTTATAAAGTTTACTTTATGCTGCTATATTCCCTTGTTATAGAACACTTTTATAAAGTTTACTTTATGCTGCTATATTCCCTTGTTATAGAACACTTTTATAAAGTTTACTTTATGCTTCTATATTCCCTTGTTATAGAACACTTTTATAAAGTTTACTTTATGCTGCTATATTCCCTTGTTATAGAACACTTTTTATAAAGTTTACTTTATGCTGCTATATTCCCTTGTTATAGAACACTTTTATAAAGTTTACTTTATGCTGCTATATTCCCTTGTTATAGAACACTTTTATAAAGTTTACTTTATGCTGCTATATTCCCTTGTTATAGAACACTTTTATAAAGTTTACTTTATGCTGCTATATTCCCTTGTTATAGAACACTTTTATAAAGTTACTTTATGCTGCTATATTCCCTTGTTATAGAACACTTTTATAAAGTTTACTTTATGCTGCTATATTCCCTTGTTATAGAACACTTTTATAAAGTTTACTTTATGCTGCTATATTCCCTTGTTATAGAACACTTTTATAAAGTTTACTTTATGCTGCTATATTCCCTTGTTATAGAACACTTTTATAAAGTTTACTTTATGCTGCTATATTCCCTTGTTATAGAACACTTTTATAAAGTTTACTTTATGCTGCTATATTCCCTTGTTATAGAACACTTTTATAAAGTTTACTTTATGCTGCTATATTCCTTGTTATAGAACACTTTTATAAAGTTTACTTTATGCTGCTATATTCCCTTGTTATAGAACACTTTTATAAAGTTTACTTTATGCTGCTATATTCCCTTGTTATAGAACACTTTTATAACGTTTACTTTATGCTGCTATATTCCCTTGTTATAGAACACTTTTATAACGTTTACTTTATGCTGCTATATTCCCTTGTTATAGAACACTTTTATAAAGTTTACTTTATGCTGCTATATTCCCTTGTTATAGACACTTTTATAAAGTTTACTTTATGCTGCTATATTCCCTTGTTATAGAACACTTTTATAAAGTTTACTTTATGCTGCTATATTCTCTTGTATAGAACACTTTTATAACGTTTACTTTATGCTGCTATATTCTCTTGTTATAGAACACTTTTATAACGTTTACTTTATGCTGCTATATTCTCTTGTTATAGAACACTTTTATAAAGTTTACTTTATGCTGCTATATTCTCTTGTTATAGAACACTTTTATAAAGTTTACTTTATGCTGCTATATTCCCTTGTTATAGAACACTTTTATAAAGTTTACTTTATGCTGCTATATTCCCTTGTTATAGAACACTTTTATAAAGTTTACTTTATGCTGCTATATTCCCTTGTTATAGAACACTTTTATAAAGTTTACTTTATGCTGCTATATTCCCTTGTTATAGAACACTTTTATAAAGTTTACTTTATGCTGCTATATTCCCTTGTTATAGAACACTTTTATAAAGTTTACTTTATGCTGCTATATTCCCTTGTTATAGAACACTTTTATAAAGTTTACTTTATGCTGCTATATTCCCTTGTTATAGAACACTTTTATAAAGTTTACTTTATGCTGCTATATTCTCTTGTTATAGAACACTTTTATTTGAGTGGATTTGCCCATCCCTTCTATTCTGACCTATTCTGTTAGGCCGAAAATTGTCTGGAAAAGACATGCGGAGGTTTATTAGATTCTTTTGCTACTCGGATCATCTGACACTATCTGTTTAGGTATCACCGTATTTGCTGCGCAGTTCAGGTATCATATCTTTCAGGATATCACGTACCTGGCACCGATTATTACAAGAAGAATTGTTTCATACCACGCAATGGCCATATACTCCAGAACACAGGTAGGAATGTTGCAACACCTACAAGAGACTTACAAGGACATTTTGGACAAGGCGGGAGGAAATTTTATGATAGGGTCTCGATCAAAAGATGGACACGACTGTAGTCACGTTCATTTGACGGACCTGAATAGATTTCACGCCTACAGTCACGTCCACGTGATTGGTTTGAAGTTCTGTTCAGTCTGAAATGGAGTTCGCGTGAGAGTTTAGAAATGTATCGAAATCAGATCATATCCATGTAGCAGGCCTGACGATCTAGACAGCGCAGAGTCACATCCTGGTGTTTTGGTGAGGAGGGGTAGGTGTGTGTGTGTGGGGGGGGAGGGTGGTCCAGAAGTAAGACATCGGTTACTGGACAGGAAGGTTCAAGGTTCATATCCCACCGCAAGCAGTGGAAGTGTTCACAACTAAATCCGTGGTCTCCTCATGGTTTTACCCTTCCCTGTTGTCTGGGCAATGATATATGATGTCTAGCATTCCCATGATAATGATATCTGATGTCTAGAATTCCCTGATAATGATATCTGATGTCTAGCATTCTCCTGATAATGATATCCGATGTCTAGCCCTCACTGGATAAAGATATGCGATGTCTAGCTCTCTCTGTATAATGATATCCGATGTCTAGCCCTCTCTGGATAAAGATATTTGATGTCTAGCCCTCTCTGGGCAATCATATCCGATGTCTAGCCCTCTCTGTGCAATGATATCCGATGTCTAGCCCTTTCGGATAACGGCGACAAACAGGAGGTCCCGCACGTTAGCCACCTTTGGCATTTACAAGTCGAAAAGAGTAGACAAAAAATGGTCGCTGCCTGGGGAAATTTGTGAAGTAATCTATCCATATCGAAAACATGTGTGTCGTATTGCGCATAAAGAAGTAAATAAGCACGGCTTTGTCGTAAAATAGCGACACAATGGATCCACGCTCATTGAACGACTGAACGCTAGGGAGAAGGATAAGATATCCAGATGTCTCATCTTATGATCTGTCGAGCCCAGTTCTAGATCCCTAAATAAAGAATATATAAAAAAAAAAGTAAAGTACCCCCGTCACGCAAGTGGCATATAGGGAATATGGTGTTAGTGACCATATATTTTACAGACCTTCGGCACAAGATATTTGGGGTAATGTGATCGGTATTACGCCCGTGCCGCTTCACTTTCCCTGAAAAAAATCAGGTACCCATTAAAGGCTGGGTGAACCCAGAAGCCGTCGGTTGGGATCGAACCCTACCTCTTGTCCTTTGTAGTCCAGTTCACTAACCACTGAGCTATCGCGGCTCTTTAAATAAAGAATATAGTTGACAATAAATATTAAAAAGACTAAAACTATGATTATTAGAAAACACACACAAACACATATACAAGGAGATATTGTAGTAGGAATATCCTGCAGGGGGAAAATACAAGGTAAAAGAGGCAGAGGCAGACCAAGACTAACATGGATGAGTAATGTCAAAAGATGGACAAACCAGTCTATGACAACCTGCACCATCAAAGCAAGAGACAGAGCAGAATGGCGCCCCATGGTAGCCACCTTAGTTGCGGAGATGACACTCGATGATGATGATGATGATTGTAGTAGATGGACAAACCTAGAAAGAGTTCACGAATATAGCTGTCTTGAATACTACAACAAATGATAGAAAATGTAAGACAAAGATAAAGAAGGGAACAAAATTGCAAAAAAGCAATTTTAAAATGAAAATTATAGCCACAGCAAAGCAAATAACATCAGAACTAAAACTACGAATGTATATGTAATGCTTACTCAACATTCCTGTATGTTGTAGAAACAGTGACATTAAATAAGATAACACAGCATACAAGTGAAGCCTTTGAAATGTGGATCTATAGGAAAATGGGGAGAGTTTGGGTGGAAGGAAAAGATAACAGACAAGGAAATTCTGAATCAGCTGAAAATGAAAAAAAAAAGCTGCTTCACACAATTCGAAAAAGACAAGTGGCCATGTGAATAGACGTAATACCATTGTAAAAGTCCTCTTGGAAGGGAAGACAGAAGCAGACCAAGACTAAAATGGACTGATAACATCAAATGATAGTCAGTGAAGGTGACAGCGTGCACCATCAAGAGAAGAGGCAGAGTAAAATGGCGATCCATAGTAGCTATGGATGTGGAGACGGCACCCAGTGAAAGACGGCACCATGTGACCAATCCAAAAATCGTTGAAGTAATATATATTTTGTAATTTAGTGAGAGCGAGATTAAGAAATCATAACTGCATAACATTATCCGAGACAAAAATAAATAAAAACGTTATCAAGAAAACAATGGCTGTGAATTTAAATAATAAAAGTAATGTCTACTTGTAACCGTAGCCGTGCTGAAGTCGCACGTATAGGAGCAAATGTAAATTGCGGAACTAGCTGTAAATTACAAGAGAACAATTTACGACCTTTTAAAGGTTAACGAGACAAAGTCATCAATCGTCATGATTACTGTCACAACAACCGTAGCATGTAAGGGGGATAACTCTACACGAAAGAGAAATAATGGCATTGCCAAGGTCTATGTTCATTGCACACGGTTACTTCATCCACTGGAATCAACCCAGTCTACGCCTCCTTCCTCCAGCGTGGTACGGTGGGTTGGAAACCTGAGGAGGCCAGTAGGTGAGACTGAATTTTAGTTTGACTTGTAACCTGAACATTTGCGACATTACAGAAATTTACGCTATGTAAAATAGTTCCTTCAATTCATCATCATCATCATTGAGTGTCGTCTCTGCAGCGAAGGTTGGCTACCATGGAGCGACATTCCACTCTGGCTCTTGCTTTGATGGTGCAGATTATCATAGGTTGACTTGTCCATCTTTTGATGTTACTCGTCCATGACAGTCTTGATCTGCCTCTGCCTCTTTTATTTTGTTTTTTTCCCTTCCAATATTACTTTTAGTAGGCTGTTGTGTCTTTTAACATGCCCCAAAAATTTCATTTGGCTTGTTCTAATTGTGTTTAGTAGTTCTCTTTTCATTTTTAGTTGTTTTAAAACTTCATCGTTTGTTTTCTTTTCTTTCCACCCAATTCTACCTATTCTTCTATAAATCCACATTTCAAAGGCTTCAATTTTCTGTTCTGATTTCTTGTCTAATGTCTATGTTTCTGCACCGTACAGGAATATTGAGAAGATGTAACATTTTGTTATTCTTAGTTTTAGCCCTGGTGTTATCTGTTTTGATGTTAGTATATTTTTCATGGGATTAAAAATATTTTCTGCCATACCTATTCTTTTGTTTACTTCAGTTATATCCTCCAATTATAGACCTAAATTAACATAATTATAATTATTTCATATTATCTTAGTTATTTACATTATAAGTTACGAGGAAAAAAATATGGTTACGCTATTAATAAATAACCCCTACAGAGCTGCTCGTCTTTTTTTTCTGTTTAATATAAAGACGCAGCGCTGTTATCTTACGGAGACCCTAGATAGGGTCGCCTCCTATTGGCTGTACTTCTTTATGTTTCAAGAATGGAAACAGAATGCCATCTCTTTAGTCGTTCGTCTGTTGTGGCAACGAGGAAGTGATTACAGAAATGGCCTATCTAGTTTTCATAAACATTGCTAGGTGATAGATGTCGTTGTACGGTTGTAGTAGTTTTGACATTCCACAGCAACAGCTTGAATTACTTGAATTCTGGCACGGCTATACTAAAAAATGGGAACCGCGATTGCTCAGTGGTTAGCGAACTGGACTACAAAGGACAAGAGGTAGGGTTCGATCCCACCGACGGCTTCCGAGTTCACCCAACCTTTAAATGGTAACGGATTTTTTTCTGAGAAAGTAAAGCGGCACGGACGTAATACCTACCCATTACCCCAAAAATCATGTGCGGAAGGTCTGTACATTTATGGTCACTAACACCATATTCCCTATACGCCACTTGGCGTGACGGGGGTACTTTACTTTTACTTTTATACTAAAGAATGCGGTGGCTGGTTGTACACTGGCCATTTAACTCAATGTGTTGAAATGTGAATATGTAATGTAATGTTATAAAATATTAGAGAGTCTTGTTCTCTGTTTGTCTCCTCTGAACCTACCGCTGTTTTCCTCTGAGAAAGGCATTTGGAGCATTCAATACTGTAACATTAAGTGCGAACACAAATAAGTCAGAATATCTTCATGCACTATATAAATATTTTGTTTAGGGAGCACCATTGCACCGTAACAATAAGGTCTATAAATCATATCAAAAGAAAGAGTAAAAGGAAAGTAATAAAAATAACAAAAATAGAATTATGGTTTCGTTTATTCTATTTCGGGAGCCGCGATAGCTCAGTGTTAGTGAATTGGACTACAAGGACAAGGGGTAGGGTTCGATCCCAACCGACGGCTTCCGGGTTCACCCAGCTTTAATGTTACCAGATTTTTTTCTGGAAAGTAAACGGCACGGGCGTAATACCGACCACATTACCCAAAAAATCATGTGTCGAAGGTCTGTAAAATTTATAGTCACTAACACAGATATTCCCTACACGCCACTTGGCGTGACAGGGGTACTTTACTTTTTTTTTTTAATTGCGCTGTAACAATATGATCTTAAACATCATATGAAAAAGAAAGAGTGAAAAGAAAATAACAAAAATGATAATTATGGTTTTAGTTTAGTCTATTTCAAATGCGGTGTTCCTGGAAATGATAATGCCAGCAATCCGGTAACGATATCATTGCTGTTTTCAAATCACAAACTGATGACGTTCCACACTTAGTCATCTTATTATTTCCGCGCTTACAGATAGACTAGGTCCTAGGTTCTAGCTATATCCAACATCGACTTATATTATCGTACACATTTCTGGACACGGATTTACAGTGCATTCGAGCTCGCATTCAATTTGCTTGCTTGGTTCTGTTCGCACAATGACTAAAGGAAAGCACCTCTTCATCATCCGCCCTTAAAAGGACGTTAAGTGGGCATATCTGCGTTGTGTTGTGTTTTGCAGTATAACTGTGATATTTACGCCTTTCGGCCCAACACATCCGACTTCAGCACGACATTCAATTTAATTTTCATGAACTTAATGCATCTGACCTCTGAGTAATACAGAACACTCATTTGCACACGAGGATAGTGGTTTTTCTGTGTTCTGAATTTGAAGGCAACGGAGCGTGAGGTGGCATGTAAGAATGGTGAGGTATAGAATTACTTGGAATGCAAGTTATCATAGATACGGGAGAGTTCACTTGGTTTGTTTCTCCAGAAATGTCAGCCAGCGTACACAAACATTGGTTACCACGTTGAGCGCGAAGACACTCACGATTTTTGACCTGAGTAGTTCTTATTAGTCTAGTGTACTTCTTAGCATTAGGTCTTTCTTAAAGCTAAATGTCCTGCAATTATATTTATTTCTTAGAGCTAATTTGTCTTGCAAAAATAAAAATTCTTAGAGCTAATTTGTCTTTGCAACGATATAAATTTCTTAGAGCTAGTTTGTCTGCTAGGATAGAAACTTTCTTAGAGCTAGCTTATCTTGCAATGAAAGTACTTATGGAGGCTAGTTGTTTTTCTTGTGACACTAGAACTTTCTTAGAACTAGTCTGTCTTTGCAAAGATATAACTTTATTAGAACTAGTTTTTAGAAGTAAAGCTTGTCTTGCAAAGATAGAACTTTCTTAGAACTAGTTTGTCTTGCGAAGATAGGTCATTTGTACAGCTAATAGATAGAGCTTCTTATAGCTAATTTGTTTGCAAAGATAGAACTTCTTAGAATTTAATTGTCTTGCAAAGATAGAACCTTCTTAGAATTTAATTGTCTTGCAAAAGATAGGTCTTTCTTATAGCAGTATGTCTTCAACAGATGGGTCATTCTTAAAGCTAGTTTGTCTTGTAAAGGTAAGACGTTCTGAGGGGAAATATCTCGTATTAGTGTTGGATTATTTGAAACGGCAATAATAGTCGTAACTGTACTTAATTTGCTTTAAAGGAAACTACACTTTTCCTTCAAAGTCGGTTACGCGTCAAGGTAAACTTTACGACACTAACAGCTAGTGCTTATTAAAATAATAGCTGCGACATCTGCAGGAGCACAATTGATAGTTGTATTATCATATAGTACAAGTGGTAGTTGTATTATCAATATCACAAGTGGTAGTTGTATTATCATAGCACAAGTGATAGCAGTAATATGCCTATATAGTCCAGTTTAACGCAGTTTACCAACCGTCATTAATATTTTTACCAATGTTGTTGATAATATAATGATATAAGAATAGTGACCATACAAATTGTAGAGTATGGGAATCTATAGCGACTGTCACTGGCGCATGCTGCGCGTGTGATTGTTGATTATGTACTTGGATATTCTGGTGTTTATTTTTGGTAGGAGAAATAACGGTTAGCAAGTTTACATGCAGACAGAGTTGTCGTGAATTGCTGTTGTAATAGATTGCCTTTCAGATTGTACACGTAACGAGAGAGAGAGGAGAGAGAGAGAGAGAGAGAGAGAGAGAGAGAGAGAGAGAGAGTAGAGAGAGAGACAGACAGACAGACAGACTGGGAATGACATATTTTTTTCAGATTCATTTAAGTTGATTTAAGATTTCTTTTTTTCTTTGTGTTTTTTTTTCGCAACTTTCTTTCTTTCATTATTATTATTTATTTTATTTTTTGTATTTTCGTTTTTTCCATCTTTTTTTTCCCGTTTTCACTTTCATCCCATAATCCAGGGGCTCGTTGGACACCAGACTTCGTTAACTTTCTCTCCCTCTCTTTCAAACCATCCGTCATTGTCTGTGACTCTGCAAAGTCGAGGCCTGTCCATTCTCTAATATGTCTTCCCATCTCTTTATCTGTCTACCTCTCCTTCTATCTCATTTCACAGTTCCCTGCAGAATGGAAGGAACTTTGCTAGGCCATACCATCAAATACGAGGCCAAATATTTCATTTTGCTTTTTTTTCACAATAGTCAAAAGACCATCATTACTCCCCCTATTCTTGATGTTTCCTTTTTCAAACATTGTCATTTGTAAAACGATCTAAGAAGAGATGTCGAAAATCTTGCGATAATATTTCATTTCCATAGCTTGTATTTTCTTCTGTAACTCTGCTTTAAGGGTCCATGTTTCGCAAGCTTATAGAATCTGATATAAACAGAGTGGACCACAGCTTGATTTCAGAGCCAGGTGTGATGTACTTATCTTTCCAAATAGGTATTAGGCATGAAAGAATTGTCGTAGTTTGCGCTATTCTAATCGATGATTCAGATCTTGGAACCTTCATCGGTGACAATTGATCCCAAGTATTTAATTCGTTAGCTGTTTCTAGAACTTGTCCATTTATTTTTATTTCTACAACAATGCCCCTAAGATTATTGGTCATCCATTTTTCCCTACTAATCTCCACACCATAAGGAGTAGATAGTATATCTAGTCATGTATCCAGTCTGTTAGTTCTCGTACACCATGAGGAGTAGATAGTATATCTAGTCGTTGTATCCAGTCTGTTAGTTCTCGTACACCATAAGGAGTAGATAGTATATCTTCGTTGTATCCAGTCTGTTAGTTCTCGTACACCATAAGGAGTAGATAGTTATTATCTTAAGTCGTTGTATCCAGTCTGGTTAGTTCCTCGTACACCATGAGGAGTAGATAGTATATCTAGTCGTTGTATCCAGTCTGTTAGTTCTTGTACCTCATAAGGAGTAGATAGTATATCTAGTCGTTGTATCCAGTCTGCTATTTCTCGTACAACATAAGGACTAGATAGTATATCTAGTCGTTGTAATCCAGTCTGTTAGATCTCGTACACCATAAGGAGTAGTTAGTATATCTAGTCGTTGTATCCAGTCTGTTAGTTCTTGTACACCATAAGGAGTAGATAGTATATCTAATCGTTGTATCCAGTCGGCTAGTTCTCGTACAACATAAGGACTAGATAGTATATCTAGTCGTTGTATCCAGTCTGTTAGATCTCGTACACCTAAGGAGTAGATAGTATATCTAGTCGTTGTATCCAGTTTGTTAGATCTCGTACACCATAAGGACTAGTATTATATCTCTAATCGTTGTATCCAGTCTGTTAGTTCTCGTACACCATAAGGAATAGATAGTATAACTAGTCGTTGTATCCAGTCTAATAGTTCTCGTACACCATAAGGAGTAGATAGTATATCTAGTCGTTGTATCCAGTATGTTAGTTCTCGTACATCATAAGGACTAGATAGTATATCTAATCGTTGTATCCAGTCTAATAGTTCTCGTACATCATAAGGAGTAGATAGTATATCTAGTCGTTGTATCCAGTCTGTTAGTTCTCGTTCAGTTCCTGCTAAATTATCCATATCATCACAAACCTCAAGTTGTTAATAGTTTCAGCTGCCAATACTGGCAGTACTTTCATGATCTTCCAAGACATTGGTCACGATTCTTTTCAAGAAGATGTTGAGTAAGGTTGGAGATGGTGAGCATCCTTGTTGAACTGCAGCTGCTGTTCTGAAGCATTCCCCTCAGTTCACATCGATGAGTGGCTTATAGTGATGTGGTCCTTTTATACACTTCTTAATATTTGTGATATATATATATATTGTCTGTAGAAATATGGTTTTAAAGAAGAATGTTGAGAATACCATGGACAGCTAAGAAGAGTATGAAAACGTTCTGAAAGAGACCAAAGCAAAAATATAGATAATTTCCAATATTAGGAAGAAACGATCATCATTTTGTGGGCTATGTAATGAGAAGAGAATAACTAGAATATATTGTAACAACTGGGAAAATTGATGGACGAAGAGATAGGGAAAGCAAAGAGAAAAATACCAGACAGCTTAAGCTTAAAGATAAATAACTGTCGAAATCTAAAACTGTGGAGAGACATGATCACCTACGCCAGCAGACCCGGTACTTGATGATGATGATGATGATGAGATATATATATATATATATATATATATATATATATATATTATATATATATATATATATACCACATGAATACTATAATTTCTATACGCAAGACTCGGATGTGACTACGGAAGTTTATTTTTCGGTAAGTTTCCTTAGACACATATAAAATAGTCCACTATCAATATATAGCTTGCCTGATTAATATACGGCCCAAACCTGCATTTCCGTGTAACGAGAGACTGTAATATGCAGTAATAGTAGTAAAAAAGTAAAGAGCCAGTCACGCCAAGTGGCATATAGGGAATATGGTGTTTAGTGACCATAATTTTTACCGACCTTCGGAAAGGGATTTTTGGGGTAAAGGGTCGGTATTGCGCCCGTGCCGCTTTACTTTCCCAGAAAAAATCCCGTACCCATTAAAGTCTGGATGAACCGGGAAGTCGTCGATCAGGATCGAACCCGACCTCTTGTTATTTGTAGTCAGTCACTAACCACTGAGCTATCGCGGCTTCCTGTAAAAAAATGCAAGCAAAACATTTATTTAGATGAGTTTGTAAAGTGTAACTTGAGAATTATGTAAATCAGCATTCGAACGTAATGATGATTGCGCTTTTTGGATGAAGTACTGATCATATGTGTTGTTCTGGATATTTCGGACTGTAGTTTCTATCTTGGATACAACCACTCACGTTTGTTTTTTCTTCAAAATATATGCGAATTTCGTGACTGCAAATACCGGCATTGTAAAACAAAAGTTACAAATAAAATGTGTTCAAATGTCGACTAATCACAAGTTACTATCTGAACTAAAAGCCATTACCAACCACGCAGAGTTACAACTACTACAGTACACCAGCAACATCAACCTTTAGTGCATGAGACCTCGTTCTGCTAAGCAATCAATTAATTTATTTGTTCAAATGCGACCATTGCCAACTATAGAAGTAAGCCTGAGTGCTGAAAGAAAAAACCCACAACTAGCCTGACGATTTCAGCTTCTCGAAAAGAGACGATAGTGGGGTAGAATGATGTAACTGTCTATAGATATTATAGCTGAAAACGTCACACCAATTTGGGTGTTTTGATATTTAAAAAAAGCCCAAAGGCTTACTTCTATAGATTGCGGTGGTTCTACAGTCCTCGCTATACCGCCCCTTAAAGCAATCTGTCACGGTGTTTCATAGTCATGGACACCTGCGTGACAAGAACAGTATATCCACTTTAGTACCAACAGGTTATCTTCTATGCTGGACAATTGAAATCGAGTATATGAAAAGTGTATTTTAAGTTATGGTTATGGAAGACCCCGGTGTCACTGCAAACGAATTAAAATCCATAATTGCTCACCCGTGCCAGTTGAATCATCCGAATTAATATCTCATCTCCCAAACAAAGAAAGGTAGCTGTAGTCCCCATCGTAGCAGTCTCAGCACACGCCAAAAAACATAATTCGATATCGCACAGAAAGTGAACACAGCAACTGTTCCTTGTCATACGATATCATCGTTCATCGTAAACAATTGGAATATCGAAAATGATCAAAACGGATGAAAAAACACACAGCTCAAGGTGAGCACAGAGCACTTAACTCAGTAACTCCTGCAACTAGCCGGACTTGGAATTTGAGGAAACTGCAATAAGGAACATTTTTCAAACATAGTCTTCAATGGTTCCTGCCTTCCTATCCACCATATTGACCGGGATTTAACATCCTCCTGAAAATGATGATCGTCATATTTTGTAAAATGTATAACGCGTGATGATGTTAGGACATCGTTTTTGATTCAATCTGAACATATAAAACACAGTTAGTCGTCAGATATCTCCGTCGCACATCAAACAGGCCGTAAGATTAGCGTATGCCGGTCTAGGGATATACGATGAGCCTATTATCTTTGTCAAAACCAGTATTTTAAGTATTTATTTTCAAGTCTCAATCAATGGCTGCCATATGGATAGGACAGCCAAAATCTATCTTCATAACTAGGCCAGACCATTACTGTGTTTGCAACCGCATTTCTAAATAGGATTAACGATGATTTATATGACCGGTCGTCTATGACAGATTTAATCTGCCCCGTCCAATTTCTAAGTGTGCACGCTGCCTCCAGGTGGGAGTCGAGTGTAGAAAAGCAAAATAAATTTAGAAAACTCAGTGCACTTTACATAGCACTGTCATAAAGCGACCAAAAAAAAATATACCTGCTGTTGAGGCACAAATGGGAGAAGATAAAATTATTAAGAATTTAGGTTACATTTTAAAGTGAAATTGTTTTATCTTATAATAATCTATAGGTTTAGTATTACATCGTATTTTGTTACGTAACTGCTCATGTTTACCTAATTGTTTGGTTTTTCATTTTATTTTCCTAGCATAAATATCTAGATCATATTGATTAATATTTGTTTTGTATCTGTCGCGGTTTCCATTTTGTAGAAAGTTATTAATAGTGTTTGTATCTGTTTTGTTGGAGGTTTACATGTTTGGTCGCGGGTAGGGTAATGGAGGTGAGCTGAATGATAGACATGTGATGTTGGAAGTGTGGAAGAAAGGGTGGATGTATAAAATTAGATGAAGAGGAGATGTATGTGAGGAGAAATGTAGATTGTTCACTTCTATAGTTAATGGAATATGTCGTAAACGCTTCAACTCATAATTATACTATTCTTCTATTTTATTTCGGTATTGCATTGTTAAAACCAGTAGTGTCTTCTCACTTTGTCAAAACCAGTAGTGTCTTTTCACTTTGTCAAATTTAGTAGTATCTTCCTACTTTGTCAAAACCAGTAGTGACTTCTCCACTTTGTCAAAACCAGTAGACTTTTCACTTTGTGTCAAAACCATTAGTGTCTTCTAACCATGTCAAAAACAGTAGTTTTATTTTCACTTTGTCAAACCAGTAGTTTCTCTCACTTGTCAAAACCAGTAGTGTCTTCTAACCATGTCAAAACCAGTAGTTCTTTTCACTTTGTCAAACCAGTAGTGATTCTCACTTTGTCAAACCAGTAGTGAATCTCACTTGTCAAAAACAGTAGTGACTTCTCACTTGGTGTCAAAACAGTAGTGAAATCTCACCATGTCAAAACCAGTAGTGTCTTCTCACATTGTCAAAACCAGTAGTGTCTCTCACTTTGTCAAAACCAGTAGTGTCTTCTCACTTTGTCAAAGCAGTAGTGTCTTCTCACTTTTGTCAAACCAGTAGTGTTCTTCTCACTTGTCAAAACCAGTAGTGTCTTCTCACTTTGTCAAAAAACAGTAGTGTCTTCTCACTTTGTCAAAACCAGTAGTGTCTTCTCACTTTGCAAAACCATAATGTCTTCTCACTTGTCAAAGCCAGTAGTGTTCTTCTACTTTCAAACCAGTAGTGTCTTCTCACTTTGTCAAACAGTAGTTTCTTCTCACTTTGTCAAAACCAGTAGTGTCTTCTCACTTTGTCAAAACCAGTAGTGTCTTCTCATTTGTCAAAGCAGTAGTGTTCTTCTCACTTTGTCAAAACAGTAGTGTCTTCTCACTTTGTTTAAAACCAGTAGTGTCTTCTCACTTTGTCAAAACCAGTAGTGTATTCTCACTTTGTCAAAGCCAGTAGTGTTCTTCTCACTTTGTTCAAAACCAGTAGTGTGTTCTCACTTTGTCAAAAGCCAGTAGTGTTTCTTCTCACTTTGTCAAAGCCAGTAGTGTCTTCTCACTTTGTCAAAACCAGTAGTGTCTTCTCACTTTGTCAAAGCCAGTAGTGTTCTTCTCACTTTGTCAAAGTCAGTAGTGTTCTTCTCACTTTGTCAAAGCCAGTAGTGTCTTCTCACTTTGTCAAAACCAGTAGTGTTCTTCTCACTTGTCAAAACCAGTAGTGTTCTCTCACTTTGTCAAAACCAGTAGTGTCTTCTCACTTTGTCAAAGCCAGTAGTGTGTTCTTCTCACTTTGTCAAAACCAGTAGTGTCTTCTCACTTTGTCAAAACCAGTAGTGTCTTCTCACTTTGTCAAAACCAGTAGTGTTCTTCTCACTTTGTCAAGCCAGTAGTGTTCTTCTCACTTTGTCAAAGCAGTAGTGTCTTCTCACTTTGTCAAAGCCAGTAGTGTTCTCACTTTGTCAAAAACCAGTAGTGTTCTTTCTCACTTTGTCAAAACCAGTAGTGTCTTCTCACTTGTCAAAACCAGTAGTGTTCTTCTCACTTGTCAAAACCAGTAGTGTTCTTCTCACTTTGTCAAAACCAGTAGGTTCTTCTCACTTTGTCAAAACCAGTAGTGTTCTTCTCACTTTGTCAAAACCAGTAGTGTTCTTCTCACTTTGTCAAAACCAGTAGTGTCTTCTCACTTTGTCAAAGCCAGTAGTGTTCTTCTCACTTTGTCAAACCAGTAGTGTCTTCTCACTTTGTCAAAACCAGTAGTGTTCTTCTCACTTTGTCAAAACCAGTAGTGTCTTCTCCACTTTGTCAAAGCCAGTAGTGTTCTTCTTACTTTGTCAAAACCAGTAGTGTTCTTCTCACTTTGTCAAAGCCAGTAGTGTTCTTCTCACTTTGTCAAAACCAGAGTGTTCTTCTCACTTTGTCAAAACCAGTAGTGTCTTCTCACTTTGTCAAAGCAGCAGTAGTGTTCTTCTTACTTTGTCAAATTCCATAGTATCGTCTGCATCCACATTATTCTCACTCCTTCTCCACCTACAATAATTTCCCACCTTATCCACACCCACGTTAACTTTTCACTCCGTCTTCACTCGCACATATTCCGACACTACAGTCCTATTCGGATATAATTTCTCTTCCCTATATTTCTCTTCCCTATAATTTCTCTTCCCTATAATTTCTCTTCCTATAATTTATCTTCCCTATAATTTCTCTTCCCTATAATTTCTCTTCCCTAAAACTTCTTATACTCACCGAATTGCATAAATCATGGGAAAGTGATTCAAGTCCTTGATTTAATATTTTTATTGTTGTTATGAAGAGATGTTCTGAGAGAGGTCAAAGCAAAAAGAGAGCTAATTTCCAATTTAGGAAGAAACAATCATCATCTTTTGCCATGTAATGAGAAGAAACAACTGGAGTATATTGTAACAACTGAAAAAAATTGAGGGACGAAGAGATATAGGGAAGCAAAGAGAAAAAATAACAGACAGCTTAAGAGAATGGCTTGGCAGAAGGTCAACAACAGAAATGATAGTTAGCTGCCGAGATCGAAAGTTGTGGAGAGACATGATCACCTACGCCAGCAGGCTCGGTACTTGATGATGACGATTGTTGTTATGGGTGGTAGGTAAATGAATTGAATATCTGAGAACAATGTTAATCTCAGATGGTAGACGTACAACAGAGGTGAGATGCAGAATGGCCCTGGCAAAAGCAGCTTTACAAAAAATGAGGAAGATATTGTGCAATCCATTTTTACAATATAAACCAGAAAAAAAGTTCTAAATGTTATTTAGAGTCAGTCTTAACATACGGGTGTGAATCATAGACAATAGGTCAACTGACAAGAAAATTACTGGAGGCTGTAGAGATGTGGTTTTAGAGAATAATGTTGAGAATACTATAGACAGTTTAAAATAGTATTGAAAACTCTGAAAGAGGCCAAAACAACGAGAGATATAATTTCCAATATTAGAAAAACTAATCACTATTTTTGGGGCCATGTAATGAGAAGAGAACAACAGGAATGTATTGTAACAACAGGAACAATTGAGGTACAAAGAGATAGAGGGAAGCGAAGAGAAAAGGCGCCAGACAGCTTAAGAAAATTGCTTGGCATAAGGTCAACAACAGTAATGATAAATAACTGTTGAGATCGAAAGTTGATGAGAGACACAATCACCTACCAGGAGGCATGGTACTTGATGATGATGACGTTTTTGTTATAGATTCACAGGCCTGTGAGCTCACGCACTTCGGCCCAACGCCATCTATTTGATTGAGAAGAAACATTTAACAGTGTTTGAAATAAAAGATACCATCTGAAGAGACTCCCGTAGAACATAATATGTCTATGTCTCTCCCAACAGTGTTTAGCTATCTACTTCTCCGTCATAATTTGAAAGCGATTGATGGCTAACCCCTTTCCTCAGTGTTATCATTTTCTTAATTCGGTGAACGAAGAACGTAGTCGCTTTTCAGATCATCTGACTGGAGAGAGTCAAGCTGTGATCGAACCTTTGTTCAATATCCGCAATCGAGCGCAGTAACCACATTATTTTTACTCAAGATCGATAAAGATATAAACAACAGAATAACGCAAATACTCAAATACAGTATATGAGCTTGATCAACAGCAGACAGATCGAATTTCGTTCAAATAAATCGTGTTCTAAGCCAAAATCTCGCATCCAAGCTAGGAGCTCTAAGTATAAGTATGCAATCAATCATTAGACTAAATACCAGATGGTTAGAGCAAATGAAAGGCAAGAAAGTGTGCTACCATTGAATACATTGCAAGGTTTATCTACGTATCTCAGTGAATAAAAGGGACTGGCACAATGCTAGCTAACGTTCACACGCTAACTAAAGGAATACACCTCTTTATCATCCGCCCTTAAAATTACTTTAAGTAGGCGTAGAAACGTTCATTTGATGTTTGCAGTAGACCTGTGATATTTGCGCCTTTCGACCAAGTATATCCGACTTTAGCATGTTATTTTTGAGAACCGGATTGTTTTCCTTCTTCTGTCACTACTCGCCTGACTAGACAGGTTAGTCTGTTTCTAGGGGCGCCAAGAAGGGGTGGAGCAGGGTCTGGATGGTTTTGGTTCACCGATCCTGGTGCAAACCATCAGTTATGAGTCGCTGACAGCTTCAAGCTCTGCTGCCGTGAGGCGCCTTTGCTCCACTGACACAGTTAGGAACAGATTCAATAGACAGACTCAAAGTATATGCTACAGTATAGATGAAAAACATCTTCAAAGGGCAGCCTCAATAGTCAAACTCTAGAGACAGGATCAAAGCGTACACTCAAGAGACAGACTCAACGGGCAGAATCAATGGCATACTCGAGAGCCAGGGGCCAAGAGCAGATTTAAAAGATAGACTTAAATAGTAGACTCTAGCGGCAAATGGACTAGACAGAAGGATCTTTGCGGACTTATTTTTGGAGAGAACATCAAACACGGTCTTAGAAAACTCATCTACAGTGACGCTGTCAGCATGCACATTAACACCAGCCCCCCCTCCCCCACCATCCCCCATCCTTTTCTTGAAAGAAAGGCTAATACTGGACACATCCAAGCACTAACAATAGCATTGTCAAGACAACAGACGAAGCAAAAATCAAGGCTATTAACTATACAGAACTCAAATCTGCACTGGAACGTTGGACACTCGCATATATGTAACGTTCAAGAAGAGAATAGCAGAAAATACGAAAGGTACATTTTTTTATTTAACAGCACCATCAAATGCCACTTAGGATGAAAGCGGTTTGCGATTCACAGCAGACTCTTTTGAGCCAGGATCAGTGAACCAGCACTGATCAAAACCCTACTTATACCTAAAAATGGTTTGGGAACAGGCTAATATGACTGACTTTGCGACTGGGGATCGAAGAACAAAAGCAACTCGGTACCAAAAAGGTCTTACTTCAGCACTGCTGAAATATGATGTGTGGACTGAATGTCAACGGAGCCCTACTATGTCAATTTGGCGTCCTTTTATGTGTGAACGATGAGGAGGAGTAGTTGTTAGGCGAAAAAAAGAATACTGCGGTAATGTTACCGCAGAAGCGACAGCCACGAAACAAGCACATGAAACAAAAGATCTGATTGGACCCAAGTCGTAAGCAAAGAACCTTTTAGTCAGTTATAAATGACTCATTAACCACCATCAAATGTCAACACGCCAACAGCGGACTTGCTATGTAACAATTACAGTCATTAGAAAGATATGTCCAAGGCTACATGAAAGTATCAATTATCAAAATGTTGCATTCCAGGATAATACCAAGAGGCGGACGTGTTCGCTATAAATAGAAGAATCACAGATGTTTATCATTGATACTTAAGTTGTCTTGTCCATTTTACGAAGAAGGCTCATCAATGGGACTAAGAAGCAAACAAAGAATTAGAATCGTCAATCGTGAAGAACTATGATTTCCGCCCTATTTGTTGCTATTGATCTGAGGTAGAAATGATAATGATGATGCTTGCTTGCGTTCGCCCCGATGACTAAAGGAGTATGCCCTTTCATCATCCGCCCTTAAAAGGACGTTAAGTAGGCATGTCTGCGTTGTGTTGTGGTTTACAGTATAACTGTGATATTTGCGACTTTCAACCCAATACATCCGACTTCAGCAACATATTTTTGAAAACCGGGTTGTCTTCCCTTTTCAATCTCTACTCGTTTGGCCAGATTGGACAGGTTGTCTGTTACTAGAGGCACCTCTAAGAGGTGGAGCAGGGTCTGGATGGTTCGAGTTCACCGATCCTGACGTTGTTGTTGAGGATTGCCACGAGTTGATGCGGGCAGGCTGCCCATTGACTCATAAGATGTGCCGGGTCTTAATGACTTTCTTGACATTCTCGGCTCTTACTGGAGAGGTTGGAGTTCGTCTATCCCAGGCTTTGCTGGGAAATTACTAGTCCAGCCCAGAGGTACTGCAATACTGGGTCCTCTATATCAGTAACAACGACTACTACAGGGAACACGGCGATCCTAGCTTCTGTTAGCCAGCCTGTTTTTTATGCAGACTGTTACCATGGAAGACCACGAGAATAGGTAGAACTGCTAGGTAATGATCAGCTGATGGTGCGCCGACCCTGCTTTTGCGACCGCTGGTCGCAGGCGCTTCTGCTCCCCCAACAGATCCTGGCGCAAGCAATGAACTGTGGGTCGCTAACAACTTCCAGCTCTGGTGCTGTGCGGCGCGCCTGCGCATCCGATGATGATGATGATGATGTCCATTTACTCATCTCAGCTAATTAAGCAGCTGAAAATGAAGATAAGACTGTTTAACATAATTTAAATGAGACGAGTGCATTTGTGAAGAAATAAAGGACACGTAACTTGTTGTCTATCATCTTGGAAGAGAAAATGCAAGGTAAACGAGTCAGAGGCGGACAAAGACTAATATAAACTGACAAAATCAAGGCTTTAGTTTAATCTAGTCCAACGTACCTCAAACTATGATCAAATACTTCCCCACACCGCCACCCTTCACCATCCTCCCAGGGATCCGCCGTGACGTCACAGGCAGTTCGCGAAGGCTTGAAGAACAGTGTAGTATTTTGTAACTAGATTGAATGACAGAATGAATGAATGTGAATGAATGAATGAAGGCAGAAAAGAAAGTAAATCCTGGGTGTCCGGAGACTACATAACGTATTTTACGGGGGTCAGAGGTAATGGGAAGCTTGAGAGCCGTTACTCTTGTTGATAGAACATCTTCATTTCGCAACGGACAACTTCATAGTGCTTATATTCCCTGCTCACCACGTTCTCAGGCATGAGCAAGCACGGTTGCAATACACTAGCGAAGCACTGAAGATAGTTTCAGCTCAAGTGCACGGACTCTGTAGCACCGGCAAAGACCTAGATCACAATCTTGTTAGTCTACTATCCCCTGACTGTGATCATAGCCCAGGTAGTCACAAGAGGAAAAGAAACTTCTTCACGAGATGGAGGACAGCAGACACCCAGGTAGTCACAAGGAGGAAAAGAAGCATCATCACGAGATGGAGGAGAGCAGATACCCAGGTAGCCACAAGGAGGAAAAGAAAATACCATCACGAGATGGAGGACAGCAGAACCTGTCCTATCACGACAAGATACAGTGAAATAGATTTCTATGATAGCAAACCTTCGCTGCGGAGATGGCACAAGATAATGAAGATGTATATGAAAAATGGGTGCATCCAGATCGATAAAGTAATACCAAAATTTACATTAAAATAACATTTGTTGCTTAACTAGCAAACATTTGACACCTGATGGTGTCAGATTTGTCCAATCTGTGAAATTAATTCTGTTGGAAAACAAAAAATCCTGTGTCACAAAATACAACCACTCTATAAAACTCAAGTTTTAAATATGTGAGGTATGTATTAGAAAGAAAGGAAGGTTCTTTTACCCATATAAGTTCAGGATAATTGTTAGGGCTAAAACTAAAACTAGAACTGCCTTTGTTTAATATTTATAGTCATATTATTTTAAGATCCATAAGGGGCATGCCTGGAATAACAATCGGAGACCGTAATATAAATAATCTAATGTATGCTGATGATACAGTCTTAATCGCTAAGAGTGAAAATAAGTTACAAGAAATGTTGGACATTATAGTGAAAGAAAGCAAAAATAAAGGACTCAACCGTAATAGCAAAAAGACAGAAGTAATTGTAACAACAGAGAGAAAGTCACCACCGCAGTGCACAATAAAAACAAGTGGAACAATATTAAAATAGTTAAATAATTTTAAATATCTGGGAACATTGTTAACCTCAGATGGTAGATGTACAACAGAGATGAGATGCAGAATGGCTCAGGCAAAAGCAGCTTTCCAAAAATTAGAAAGATACTGTGCGATCTATTTTGATAAAAGAAACAAGAAAAAGAGTTCTTAAATGTTATATAGAGCCAGTATTAATATATGGATGTGATTCATGGACAATAGGACAACTGAAAAGAAAATCACTGGAGGCTATAGAAATGTGGTTTTGCAGAGAGAGTACCATGGACTGCTAAGAATAGTATTGAAAACGTTTTGAAAGAGGTCAAAGCAACAGCAGAGCTATATAACTTCCAATATTAGGAAGAAACATCATCATTTTTTTTGGCCAAGTAATGAGAAGGAAACAGCTGGAGTATATTGTAACAACTGGGAAAAATGAAGGACGAAGAGATAGAGGGAAGCAAAGAGAAAAAAAATACCAGACAGCTTAAGAGAATGGCTTGGCAGAAGGCCAACAACGGAAATGATAAATAACTGTCGAGATCGAAAGTTGTGAAGAGACATGATCACCTACGCCAGCAGGCACGGTACTTGATGATGATGAGAACTAAAATGTAAACCTTGAGACTAAAACAAACAGCCTTGAGCAGCTCTCCAATAAAATGAGTTAGGGAAAATATGTAAAATGAATGAACAATGTCTGTTCATTGACATGGGATAGGGAATCCCCGGTGACAAAAATAGAATTTGTTCCATTCACAGCCTGACGGGTTGGGTTAACTTTTTAACATCATCGTGTGCTTGCACACAGGCGCGCTAATTTTGATGTTTGGAAATCAGTGTATCCTTTAGGTTAGGCTTCTGGCTCCTCATTTTAAATGGTCCAGTTTGAGTCACATGTAAACAATCGGCTCTTTTGATTGATCACCTAATCGCAGGTCACGGGGAATTAAGTGCCATGTCATGTCGGAGACAACTAAATATATAGCCTTCTTTTGGTTATGGAGGGCCCCTGTAACACTGCAAACGAATTAAAATCCATAATTGCTCAACCGCCTGTGCCTGTGGAATCATCCGAATTACTAACTCATCTCCCAAACAAAGAAATGTAGCTGTAGTTCCCATCATAGCAGTCTCAGCACACGCCAAAAGACATAAGGCGAAACCGCACAGAAAGTGAACACAGCCAACTGTTCCTGCCATACGATATCATCATTTATCGTAAACAATTGGAATCTCGTCATCAGTCGTTACAATGACGTTAGGTGGTCGTAGATGTCTTGTGTTGTTGCGGGTTATTTGCTCCTTTTGACCGAAAGCATCCTACTTCAGGACATTTTTAGTAACGCTTTGCCTTCCCTCTTCGATCCCCACTCGTTTCGCCAGAGTAGACTGATAAGTCCGTGTTTAGAGGCACAACGAAGAGGCGGAGTATTGTGTGGATGGTTCTGGTTCATTGATCCTTACGCAAGCCATCAGCTATGAGTATCTCACAGCTTAGAGCTCTATTATGATTCAGTGCCTGAAAGAATCATGACATTTTAAAATGAAAAAATGAAGACTTCATGCCTCTATTCTAGACTTTAAAATCACAGTGAGTAAAACTTTAGTAACGTTGTCAGTACCGGAGGCACGTGTCAGCATGTCCAGGATTGAAGCGGTCTGCGGAGGCAAAGGCGCTCCTCACAGCACCAGAGCTGGAAGTTGTCAGCGACCCACAGCTGATGGCTTGCGCCAGGATCGGTTAACCAGAAACCATCCAGACACTGCTCCACCTCTCCGTGGTGCCTCTAGTAACAGACTAACCTGTGTAGTCTGGACAAGCGAGAAGGAATCGAAGAGGGGAGACAACCCGGTACTCAAAAATGTCGTGCTGGAGTCGGATGTGTTGGGCCGAAAGGGGCAAATATCACAGTTATACTGCAAACCACAACACAACGCAGACACGCCCACTTAACGTCCGAGATGTCCCCAGTAACAGACTAACTAGTCTGGTGAAGCGATGAGATGTCCCCAGTAACAGACTAACTAGTCTGGTGAAGCGAGATTGAG
Source organism: Megaustenia siamemsis (assembly GCA_032433765.1). Classification (NCBI taxonomy): domain Eukaryota; kingdom Metazoa; phylum Mollusca; class Gastropoda; order Stylommatophora; family Ariophantidae; genus Megaustenia; species Megaustenia siamemsis. The sequence goes on from JAVIAB010000050.1 coordinate 52,007,905, forward strand.
ATGTCCCCAGTAACAGACTAACTAGTCTGGTGAAGCAGGATTGAGATGTCCCCAGTAACAGACTAACTAGTCTGGTGCAGCAAGATTGAGATGTCCCCAGTAACAGACTAACTAGTCTGGTGCAGCGATCGAGATGTCCCCAGTAACAGACTAACTAGTCTGGTGAAGCAAGATGAGATGTCCCCAGTAACAGACTAACTAGTCTGGTGAAGCGAAATCGAGATGTCCCCAGTAACAGACTAATTAGTCTGGTGAAGCAAGATTGAGATGTCCCCATAACAGACTAATTAGTCTGGTGAAGCAAGATTGAGATGTCCCCAGTAACAGACTAATTAGTCTGGTGAAGCGATTGAGATGTCCCCAGTAACAGACTAACTAGTCTGGTGAAGCAAGATGAGATGTCCCCAGTAACAGACTAACTAGTGTGGTGAAGCAAGATCGAGATGTCCCCAGTAACAGACTAACTAGTGTGGTGAAGCAGATGTCCCCTAACCTAATTAGTATTGAGATTGTCCCCAGTAACAGACTAACTAGTCTGGTGAAGCAAGATTGAGATGTCCCCAGTAACAGACTAATTAGTATGGTGCAGCGATCGAGATGTCATCAGTAACAGACTGACTAGTGTGGTGAAACGAGATTGAGATGTCCCCAGTAGCAGACTAAATAGTGTGGTGTGAAGAAAATCGAGATGTCCCCAGTAACAGACTAACTAGTCTGGTGAAGCAAGATCGAGATGTCCCCAGTAACAGACTAAAGTCTGGTGCAGCGATCGAAATGTCCCCAGTAACAGACTAACTAGTGTGGTGAAACGAGATCGAGATGTCCCCAGTAACAGACTAATAGTTGGTGAAGCGAAATCGAGATGTCCCAAGTAACAGACTAACTAGTCTGTGGTGAAGCAAGATCGCGATGTCCCCAGTAACAGACTAACTAGTGTGGTGAAGCGAGATCGAAATGTCCCCAGTAACAGACTAACTAGTGTGGTGAAGCGAGATCGAGATGTCCCCAGTAACAGACTAACTAGTGTGGTGAAGCAGATCGAGATGTCCCCAGTAACAGACTAACTAGTGTGGTGAAGCGAGATCGCGATGTCCCCAGTAACAGACTAACTAGTGTGGTGAAGCAAGATCGCGATGTCCCCAGTAACAGACTAACTAGTGTTGTGAAGCGAGATCGAAATATCCCCAGTAACAGACTAACTAGTGTGGTGAAGCGAGATCGCGATGTCCCCAGTAGTAACAGACTAACTAGTGTGGTGAAGCAAGATCGCGATGTCCCCAGTAACAGACTAACTAGTGTGGTGAAGCGAGATCGCGATGTCCCCAGTAACAGACTAACTAGTGTGGTGAAGCGAGATCGAAATGTCCCCAGTAACAGACTAACTAGTGTGGTGAAGCGAGATCGCGATGTCCCCAGTAACAGACTAACTAGTGTGGTGAAGCAAGATCGAAATGTCCCCAGTAACAGACTAACTAGTGTGGTGAAGCGAGATCGAAATGTCCCCAGTGACAGACTAACTAGTGTGGTGAAGCGAGATCGAAATGTCCCCAGTAACAGACTAACTAGTGTGGTGAAGCGAGATCGAAATGTCCCCAGTAACAGACTAACTAGTCTGGTGAAGCGAGATCGAGATGTCCCCAGTAACAGACTAACTAGTGTGGTGAAGCGAGATCGAAATGTCCCCAGTAACAGACTAACTAGTCTGGTGAAGCGAGATCTAGATGTCCCCAGTAACAGACTAACTAGTCTGGCGAAGCAAGATCGAGATGTCCCCAGTAACAGACTAACTAGTCTGGTGAAGCAAGATTGAGATGTCCCAAGTAACAGACTAACTAGTCTGGTGAAGCAAGATTAAGATGGACGCAACAACCAGCACCAAAGCCTGTCACGCCGGAAGCAGATGTGTCGGGTCGACAGGTTTCGCTACATAAATGGCAACACAACAAACCTGCGCTTACCTAGCTCACTTTCAAGGTGGACGATGAAGATGAGTAATAGCTTGAAAAGCACAGAGAGATAGAGAGAGCGATAGAGATAGAAAGACAGAAAAAAATCGTTGTCAATAATGATTTGAACTAAATTTCTAAGATTGCTTCAGAAACTCTTGTTCATGCACTGCTTGAAAGTTGCTCCTTTTGGATCAAGAAAACGAAGGGAGATCTAATGGAGACTATCACAAACCTATCAACGTTCTCCGGTACCGTTTTGCAAAAGAGAATAACCACAGACAGAATTTATCAATTTATCCTTATGTGTGGACTTTTCTGTCTTTCTTCTATTTAAGACTGGTGCCTTGAAATTTGATGAGTTTTTCATGGTTTCTCTCCTCTACGGTTTTGCTCAACATTTCCATTGCTCCTTATTCGTTGTGAGTTCCATGACAACGCCTTTTTTTGCTGTATTGTCAAACAGTTTTCTTATATATTCATCCCCATCGTCACTAGTTATGTCACCATCATTAGCTCACTGTCTATGTCTCAACACATTTCTTCCAGCCCTCGCGGTTAAGAGCTATTTATTTACGAGTTTTCTTACTAAAACCTCTCTGTATATGGCCTGATGATGACAAACTGCGTGGATGTCCTGCTGGTATTTTTCCTCAGAATTACTCATCCATTCACTACTCTGCCACGGCAACATGGTTAACTTTCCACAGATCTAAAATGTGTTCTGAAAGTTTCCCTAACCAGTGAAGTCTCCCCAAGCGCAGATAACCCCCAGATTCCAAATTAAATTCCAACTTTCAAGGGTCGTAACCGAGCAGAGCGAGTGTCCCAAAAGGGAGATAAACTTGACATAATTTATGATGCCCTTCTTAAAATCATCCCTGATGTCGTCACGAGTGGACGTAACTGCAGATATCTGCAAACGGCATAGCCTCAAAAGTTCGCGCCAAAAGTCAAGACTCCAGGTACAGAATTGCAACTTCAACTGCGCAGACGATGGAAGACATCTGGTCTAGATTAGAAATTTCATCAGAACCAGAGGCGTAACTTTGAAAATAGCTCGAGGGGAAGGTAAAGAAAGAGAGGAAGAGGTGGGTCAACTTGGGTTCCAATTTGATAGTGACTGTGAGTTGTGGAATAGGAAGCAGGTATTGGTTGAGATGTAGAATCTGCAGATTTATCTCCCACCAGAATGTGATTCATTCTATAGCTTAATGTCCCTCTAGTTTCTCTTGTCACAAGAAAAATGTCCCCTCATAAGAAAAATGTCCCCTCACAAGAAAAATATTCCCACACAAGAAAAATGTCCCCTCACAAGAAAAACATATTCCCACACAAGAAAAATGCCTCCTCACAAAAAAATGTCCTCCCCCCTCCCCAAAGAAGTAAAATATGTGAATTTTGTATTAAGCACCACATATACGAAGGCTTGTCGAATATAAACATTAAACAATTCACGTCAATGCTAAATGCCTCTGCCTACTTCATCCCATTTGGATCATACACCATAAGGAAGCAGTTACATTTTTTTCCTCCTTATTTAACGGCGAATGAGTGAAACCTGGTGTTTTACTCACAAACATAGCTATTCTACAGTTGTACGTTAAAGTCACTCTAGAGGACGTAGTAATCTTTAGAGATGTTCCTACCACATTCACTAAATCCAAGCACTCAAATGCTGATGGAATCTCGTTTTCAACTTTCTCCTTCATTCTAACATAAAACACAACAAACAACACTATATCGCAAGAAATTCGCCGATAAACAAAGCACGTTAGGTTTCAATTCTTCGCTGCTATAGAAACAAGGCTGGTTAAATGTTGCCCCCTCATTGATGCATGTCTCAAGTTAGTTGATCCAACAAATAATCCACAAATAAATTTCTTCAAAAATAAATACTGACAATTATCTACTGTGACGTCATGTTGTGTGTGTGTTTAAACTGTGATGTCAGTTATGAATTAATCTCAAAAAGGGAGGGGAGGGAGAAAGAGGAAGCTAATAGGCTGTTCAGCATCAAAGCTGAAAGCTGTCAGTAACTCATAGCTGGTGACTGCGTTAGAATTGGAGAACCAGATTTATCCAGATCCTATACCATCTCTTCGCGGTATATCTAGAAACAGACTAACCTGTCTAGTCTGGTCAAGAGAGTAGGGATCGAAGAGGTAAGACAACCCGGTACTCAAAAATAAAGTCGGATGTATTGGGGCCGAAATGTGCAAATATGACAATTCTGCTGAAAATAACAACACATCGTATCCTCGCCCACTTAACGTCTTTTTAAGAGCGGGCAACGAACAGCTTCATCTATTCAACGAACAGCTTCATTGATTCAAGGAAGAGCTTCATCTATTCAAGGAACAGCTTCATGGATTCAAGGAAGAGCTTCATCTATTCAACGAACAGCTTCATTGATTCAAGGAAGAGCTTCATCTATTCAACGAACAGCTTCATTGATTCAAGGAAGAGCTTCATCTATTCAACGAACAGCTTCATTGATTCAAGGAAGGCTTCATCTATTCAGCGAACAGCTTCATTGATTCAAGGAACAGCTTCATCTATTCAACGAACAGCTTCATGATTCAAGGAAGAGCTTCATCTATTCAACGAACAACTTCAATGATTCAAGGAAGAGCTTCATCTATTCAACGAACAGCTTCATTGATTCAAGTAACAGCTTCATCTATTCCTTTAGTCAATGAGTAAACGTAAGTAAGCAGATCAGTTTTAACACCAACTTACTGAACAATGGTGTCTAAATGGTGTGTTTAAATCGCGATCGTCCTTTCATATTTATTCTCTTTGACTTACGCATCTCATTTCCATCTTAAAATTGTAATTGTGGTCTTGTTTTTCCGTTAAATTTGCACATGACGATTGCTATTGTGATTCGTTTACTCCAGAAAAGACGTGAAAACGGCGCGTTTTAAATGTCGGGGTTGGGGAGGGGGAAGGGGGCCGCATGATTTATGCAGCATGTTGCCATATTTTTGTTTTCGGAACGAAACATTTGACTCCGGAAAAGCATTTTTTTTTTTTACAGAATGTTACATTCCCTCTTCGATCCCTACTCGCTTGGCCCAACTTGTTTGTTTATTTCTCAGGTCATCGCTCAGTGGTGAAGTAGGGTCTGGATCAGCTCTTCATCACTGATTTTTAGATACATCGGTCAACTATGAGTTGCGTCTGGTTATTTTCAATGTATTCAGATTATCATATCTTGCTTACGAGAAGAGGATTCGAAGTCTCAATTTTGTATGTTTTGTTTCTAACCTAACTTTAGTTAGACAAGTGATATTTGAACATTATTTACATTTCAGATCTGGCAATCTTTTTTTCAATTTAGTGAAATTTAGTTGATTAAGCTAATCTTGTCCATTTAGTTGATGTAGCAAATCTTGTCCATTTAGTCGATTAAGCTAATCTTGTCCATTTAGTTGATGTAGCAAATCTTATCCATTTAGTTGATTAAGTTAATCTTGTCCATTTAGTTGATGTAGCAAATCTTGTCATTTCATTGATAGAGCAAATATTGTTCATTTACTTGATATAGCACATAGGAGTCTATTTGATATAGCAAATCGTTTCCATTTATTTGATTGAGTAAATCTTGTTCATTTACTTGATATAGCACATAGGTGTCTATTTGATATAGCAAATCGTTTCCATTTATTTGATTGAGTAAATCTTGTTCATTTAGCTGACATACCAAATCTTGTCCATCTAGTTGATATACCAAATCATGTCCATTTACTTGTTATAGCAAATCCCGTCCATTTATGTGTTATGGCGAATTTTTGTCCATTTACTTGGTATAAACAAATCTTGTCCATTTACTTGGTATAAAAAATCATGTCCATTTACTTGTTATAGCAAATCCCATCCATTTACTTGTTATAGCGAATCCCGTCCATTTACTTGTTATAGCAAATCCCGTCCATTTATGTGTTATGGCGAATGTTTTGTCCATTTACTTGGTATAACAAATCTTGTCCATTTACTTGGTATAACAAATCTTGTCCATTTACTTGTATAGCAAATCCTGTCCATTTACTTGCTATAACGAATCGTTTGTCCATTTACTTGTTATAGCGAATCTTTTGCCCATTTACTCGCTATAACAAATCTTGTCCATTTACTTGTTATAGCAAATCCTGTCCATTTACTTGTTATAACGAATCTTTTCTTCATTTACTTGGTATAACAAATCCTGCCCATTTACTTATTATAACGAATCTGTTGTCCACTTACTTAGTATAACAAATCCTGTCCATTTACTTTATATAGCGAATCGTTTGTCCATTTACTTATCATAGCAAATGCTGTCACTTTGCTTGATACATCAAATCCTGTCCATTTAGTTGATATAGAAAATATTTTCAACTTAGTTGATATGACAGATTTGTTCAACTTAGCTGATATGGCAAATCGTATCAATTTAGTTGATATGGAAGTCTTTTCCATTTAAATGTTAAAGAATGTAAAGTATAGTACTGAACTGGGCTCCATTTTTTGGTCACTTGTGAATGATTTACATTCGCAAATATTGACAAATGTTCAATATTCCTATCATAGTTAACGGAAGTAAAAAGTAAAGTAAAGAGGCCCCGTAACGCCAAGTGGCGTATAGGGAATATGGTGTTAGTGACCATACATTTTACAGATTTTCAGCACATGATTTTTGTAGTAAGTGGTCGGTATTACGCCCGTGCCGCTTTACTTTCCCATTTAAAAAATCCGGTACCCATTTAAGGCTGGGTGAACCCGGAAACCGTCGGTTGGGATCGAACCCTACCCAAGTTTTCAGCTACAGGAGCCATAGACAGTTGATGTCAGTCTACTCACACCCTTCTCTGCTCTGTAAGCTGTAAACGTCACGCTAGTTGGAGGTTGTCTGGTAATTTTCTATCAGTCCATAGGCCTAAGAAAATCTATAGTTGGATGTTATCAAACTCGTCGCTACAATCCTACCACTAAAGTCATGAACTGTTCTAAACCCCGTAGCAGTTATTGCGATATCCCGCTTCCAGTGATGCCAATCCGTTCTAAGGTCTGAAGTCTAAAGTATATTTCTTTCTCAGTCTGCCCATTAATTTCTAAGGATTTTTATCTACAACCGTATATATTTTGGGAGCCGCGATAGCTCAGTGGTTAGTGAACTGACTACAAAGGACGAGATGTCGAGTTCGGTCCTAATCGACGGCTTCCGGGTTCACCCAGAATTAAAAATAGGCACCTGTTTTTTTTTTCTGGGAAAGTAAAGCGGCACGGGCGTAATACTGTCCACATTGCCCAAAAAATTATATGCTGAAGATCTGTAAAATTATGGTCATCATCATCGTCAAGTACCGGCCTGCTGGCGTATGTGATCATGTCTCTCCACAATTTTCAATCTCGACAGTTATTTATCATTTCTGTGTTGACCTTTTGCCAAGCCATTCTCTTAGGCTGTCTGGAATTTTTTCTCTTTGCTTCCCTCTATCTCTTCGTCCCTCAATTTTCCCAGTTGTTACAATATATTCCAGTTGTTCTCTTCTCATTACATGGCCAAAAAATGATTGTTTCTTCCAAAAATTGGAAATTGGCTCTATTTTTGCTTTGGCCTCTTTCAGAACGTTTTCATTACTCTTCTTAGCTGTCTATAGTATTCTCAACATTCTTTTGTAAAACCACATTTTTACAGACTCCAGTGATTTTCTTGTTTGCTGTCCTATTGTCCATGATTCCATGTGTGTGGCGAGGGACCCCTGTGCCGGGCTGCCATGGAAAAACGGATTAACCCGCAAAAATTCAGCCCTAGTCTCTAGCGACTTCGCCAGAGGTGATAGCTGGCGAACGCAAAAAAAAGAAGAAAAATCAGCATATCCGGTATTATTAATATTTACCTCTCTCTCTGTGTATCTTCCCCGTGTTTTATTACTCTGATGACATATTCGCCTTGTAGCCAGAAAAGGTCAGGCGATACAGCACATCCTTGTCTAACGTGTCTCTGTATTTCTGGAACTTTACGAATCGCAAAAAGTGACGCACTGTGTAAACAGACAAGAACCTTGTAGGGGGAAGACAAACAAACATCTAAGGTGGACGTGTTTGGTCTTAGTCTGTTAGTTTCTTGAAAGGACTAGAATACAGATTTAAATTTATGATTCACTAGAATGAGAAATATTTGGAGAAGAAATATATCCAGTTTATGATAGAAATCAATGTTGATTTAACAAATAAAAATAAAATAAAACGAGCAAAATGAAAGACGTCTGATATGTCATTGTTTATGAAGTTAAAAAGTAGACAGAAAAAGAGAATGTATGAATAAAGTACATTCGCAGAATCAACTCAAGCAATCTCTAAATCGATTTCTCTTCTGTTTTTGCGTGCACTACATTATTAGTTCAGAGCTTAACAGATATGATTCATAGAATTACATCATTAACTAAAAAAAAAACGACCCAAATTATTACATAAACGATGTAGACAATCACTAAACCGCCTCAAACAATAACGTAGCTAACTCAGAGTTTCACTAAACCGTCTCAAACAATAACGTAGCTAACTCAGAGTTTCACTAAACCGTCTCAAACAATAACGTAGCTAACTCAGAGTTTCACTAAACCGTCTCAAACAATAACGTAGCTAACTCAAACTTTCACTAAACCGTTTCAAACAATAACGTAGCTAACTCAAACTTTCACTAAACTGTCTCAAATAATAACGTAGCTAACTCAGAGTTTCACTAAACCGTCTCAAACAATAACGTAGCTAACTCAGAGTTTCACTAAACCGTCTCAAACAATAACGTAGCTAACTCAAACTTTCACTAAACCGTTTCAAACAATAACGTAGCTAACTCAAACTTTCACTAAACTGTATCAAATAATAACGTAGCTAAATCAAACTTTCACTAAACTATCTCAAACAATAACGAAGCTAACTCGAACTTTCACTAAACTGTCTCAAACAATAACGTAGCTAACTCAAACTTTCACTAAACTGTCTCAAACAATAACGTAGCTAACTCAAACTTTCACTAAACTGTCTCAGACAATAAGGTAGCTAACTAAGACTTTTACTAATCTTCTCAAACAATAACGTAATCAGACTTTTACTAAACTGTCTCAGACAATAACGTAGACAATAACATAAAGGGCTAAGACTTTTACTAAATTGTCTCAGACAATAACGTAGCTAACTCAGACCTTTACTAAACTGTCTCAAACAATAACGTAGCTAACTAAGACTTTTACTAATCTTCTCAAACAATAACGTAGCTAACTCAGACTTTTACTAAACTGTCTCAAACAATAACGTAGCTAACTCAGACTTTTACTAAACTGTCTCAGACAATAACGTAGCTAACTAAGACTTTTACTAATCTTCTCAAACAATAACGTAATCAGACTTTTACTAAACTGTCTCAGACAATAACGTAGACAATAACATAAAGGGCTCAGACTTTTACTAAACTGTCTCAGACAATAAAATAACCCTCTCAGCCAATCATTATCATCATCACGTGCCATACCGATTGGCGTGTGCGATCATCTCTCTCCACATTTCTCGTCCTTCATACAAGTCATAATTTCAGTCGATGATATTTTTTTTATGCCATTTGGATAAGCTGTTCTACATTTTTTTTTCTCCTCGTTTTTTTTTATGTTCTTCCTTCCATACATTCTGCCGGTTGTTTATAGTATTGTCAATTCCTTCTTTTCGCATGACATGCCCACGATATATTTTTTTGTTTCTCCAATTGTTTTTTAAACATTCTTCATTAGTACTTTTCGCTATCCGTGAAATTCGTACCAAACACAAATGGTCACAGAACTAACACAGACAATTAACATAATCATAAAACCGACCACAATAATCACAGAACATACGTTTTTTTTTAAAATCACAAAACCTACCAAATAATCACAGAACAGACCAAAACAGTCATAGAAGAAATAAACAAAATAAAAAAGCTGCCTCAGGTAGTCACTAATAGTTTTAGTTATTCGAAGGCCTCGGTATCACTGCAAACGAATGAAAATCCACTGAACTGACAGAGAGCCACAGAACAGACTCGGGAGGTCACAGAACAGACAGAGAGACACAAAACAGACTCGGGAAGTTACAGAACAGACTCGGGAAGTTACAGAACAGGCAGAGAGCCACAGAACAGACAGATAGTCACAGAACAGACTCGGGAAGTTACAGAACAGACTCCGGAAGTTACAGAACAGGCAGAGAGCCACAGAACAGACAGATAGTCACAGAACAGACTCGGGAAGTCACAGAACAGACTCGGGAAGTTACAGAACAGGCAGAGAGCCACAGACATATAGTCACAGAACAGACTCGGGAAGTTACAGAACAGGCAGTGAGTCTCAGAAAAGACTCGGGCAGTCACATGACAGACAGACAATCACAGAACACACTCAGGCAGTCACAAAATAGATGTACAGTCTCGAAACAAACAGATTGTATGTATATTAGTCGCACTGCACATTGGATGATGCACTTTACAATATGCGACACGTTGTACTAAACACAACCTCCTGAACACTGAAGATCTCATCTCCTCGCTGTCTACGCCCATGTATGAGATCCTAGTTTACAGTTCCCTTGGCTTGTTCCCACGCTGAAAGTTTGCTCTAATCTAACCTGCCTGAGATAGCATGACTTGCCCACGTGTTTTATCTTAACATGGACATTATTTTGGCCTACTTTATTTATTATAAAGTAACAGCTCTTATCTAAGTTATTGTTTTTATACAGTTTGATTGTATTATCTGTTTGGCTGAACATTGTGAAGTGGAATGTGGAGCCTGCTAATGCGTCGATAATCTAAGGAAGTTGGACCCGTTAGCTTATACAGAACTATATTACAGGGTATCTTAACTTCATTATGTTGAAACTACATTCACAGTCGTTTGACAGTGATACTTTAGTTGATTTGCTTATTTGAATGTGTGTGTTATTTTTTCCTGTGATGAAAGACTACACATGAGTCTTCATGGGGCAGTTGGGAAAACCACCCGACTGGACTACCGACGTTCGGTCAACCCGTGTTCGATTCCCGCTGGGAGCAGTGTGAATTGTACTCCTGGTTGGACACATAAAAAATACCCCCAAGGTCGACCCAGCCGTTGGCAGAAATGGGTACCAGGGTATTACCCTGGGAAGGTGAGGAATGTCGCCTTGCATCTGAGTTTCGATGCTTGAGGCGACACTATACAGAAATCTCCGAACATTTCTGGATAGGCGGCCGAGCACATATGGGTGTAAACTCGCATGCTAAGACGCCGGTTCAAGTCTCGTACTTTACCTTTACTTGAGTCTTCAATTATACATTAAAAGCAATTAGAAGAAGGTATATGTTCAGATTTTAAAATGTGTTTCTTGGTTAGACACTGAATATTGCATTTCCATGAACTATCAAACTTGCGAATCTTTTATCTTTTTTTTTTATTACAAGCGTTATCTTCAAAAGTATCATTCGTACATAAATACAATATATAGTTTAGTAGGAAATGTTAAATGTTGTGTGGTGTCACAAATTGAAGCTACTTCCACACAAAATTTTCATTTTAATAATGAGAAGAGGGTAAAGGTAAAGTACGAAACTTGAACCGGCGTCTTAGCACGCGAGTTTATACCCATATGTGCTCGGCCGCCTATCCAGAAATGTTCGGAGATTTCTGTATAGTGTCGCCTCAAGCATCGAAACTCAGATGCGAAGCGACATTCCTCACCTTCCCAGGGTAATACCCTGGTACCCATTTATGCCAACGGCTGGGTCGACCGTGGGGGTATTTTTTTTTTCCAACCTCGAGTAGAACTCACACTGCTCCCAGCGGGAATCCAACACGGGTTGTCCGAACGTGAAGAGGGTATTTGACTCAAGACATATTCGCATAGGGAATATGGTGTTAGTGACCATAAATTTTACAGACCTTCAGCATATGATTTTTGGGGTAATGTGGTCGGTATTACGCCCGTGCCGCTTTACTTTCCCAGAAAAAAATATCCGGTACCCATTAAATGCTGGGTGAACCGGAAGCCGTCGGTTGGGATCGAACCCTACCTCTTGTCCTTTGAAGTCCAGTTCACTAACCACTGAGCTATCGCGGCTCCCTTACATGTTGTGTGGTGTCACAAATTGAAACTACTTCCGCACAAAATTTTCCTTTTAATAATGAGAAGAGGGTATTTGGCTCAAGACATATTCGTATATAAATGGTGCTAAATTTCAACGGTTAGAACTAAAATACCACTTTGAAATGTCAATAAACAACTGTGCATTGTGTTTGTAACTGTTTATGCATTTAAACTGTCAGTGCCTGTTCTAATGAAAGTGTCAGCAGTGCAGTGATACCACGATACACTTTATATAACCGATGATTGTTGGTTCGTTCCTAGTAATTCTACCTTCAGTGTACTCTAATGTAAGATATTTAGTTTATGTTTCGCAGATGTCATGAAGTCAACAAGAAGCTTATAAAGCACTGGCCCTCTCACTGCACTTCCAAATGATGAGATTTAATGCATTGAATTAATTTGTGTGGAAGATGGCAGAGCGGATTAAATGGACAGTCGACCAATAAGATGAATGTCACTTCCACTCCTGTATCGTTTGGGCTTTTTAGAAATTGTTTTCAGAGTTGACTTTACCATATTTTTGGACAAAATCTACAGGTTATAAGTTGCTTTCTATAAATGACGAAATGTGTGCACGATGATGGTTTCAGTAGCGCGGTGGTTGTGCACATAACTAGTTTGTCCGCGAAGATTGTTATCCCTACTTGCTGGAAACTGTACTCAAAGTTACTGTAATTAAAAGTCGGCACAACCAGGGATTCCAGTAGCTCGATCGTTATGTACAAGCCTAGCTTGTCCGTCAACAATGTCATCCTTATTTGTTCTATACTTCAAAGTAGATGTATTCAAAATTGGTGTACTCAAAGTTGATGTACTCGAATTATATGTATTCAAAATTGATGTACTCAAAGTTGATGTATTAAAAACTGATGTAATCAAAGTTGATGTATTCAAATTGATGTACTCAAAGTTGATGTATTCAAAACTGATCCACTCAAAATTTATGTAATCAAAAGCAGACACACTAATAATTATGAGTCATATGACTAAGATATTACTAAGAATCATCATGCGAAGAGTGCGAAACAAAATCAGTCCAGAAATTAGCGATGAACAGTGTGGTTTTGTTAGAGATAAAGGAACAAGCAATGCCATTTATATCATAAGATCTTTAGTAGAAAGAGCCATAGAGGTGAAAACAGATCTATACCTATGTTTCATAGATTTGACAAAGTAAAGCCCCAAGAAATAATCAACATTTTAGAAAGCATAAACGTAGACAGCAAAGATCTAATAATAATAAAGAACATGTACTGGCAACAAACAGCGGCCATAAGAACTAGAAACCAATTGGGAATGTTTCAACAAATAAAACAGGGTGTTAGACAAGGTTGTATGCTGTCACCAGATTTGTTTAATATATATAGTGAGATTATTTTAAGATCCATAAAGGGCATGCCTGGAATAACAATTGGAGGTTATAATATAAATAATCTAAAGTATGCTCACGATACAGTCTTAATCGCTAAGAGTCAAAATGAGTTACAAGAAATGTTGGACATTATAGTGAAGGAAAGCAAAAATAAAGGACTCTGCCTTAATAGCAAAAAGACAGAGGTAATGGTAACAACAAAGAAAAAGACATCACCTCAGTGCAAAATAAAGACAAGTGGAACAATATTAAAACAGGTAAATGAATTTAAATATTTGGGAACTTTGTTAACCTCAGACGGAAGTTGTACAAAAAAGGTGAGATGCAGAATAGCTCAGGCAAATGCAGCTTTCCAAAAATTGAGGAAGATACTATGCAATCCATTTTTGACAATAGAAACAAGAAAAAGAGTTCTTAAATGTTATGTAGAGCCAGTCTTAACATATGGATGCGAATCATGGACAATAGGACAACAGACAAGACAATCGCTGGAGTCTGTAGAAATGTGGTTTTACAGAAGAATGTTGAGAGTACCATGGACAGCTAAGAAGAGTAATGAAGATGTTTTGAGAGAGGTCAAAGCAAAAAGAGAGATAATTTCCAATATTAGGAAGAAACAATCATCAGTTTTTGGCCATGTAATGAGAAGAGAACAACTGGAATATATTGTTACAACTGGAAAAATTGAGGGACGAAGAGATAGAGGGAAACAAAGAGAAAAAAAATAACAGACAGCTTAAGAGAATGGCTTGGCAGAAGGTCAACAACAGAAATGATAAATAGCTGTCGAGATCGAAAGTTGTGGAGAGACATGAACACCTACGCCAGCAGGCCCGGTACTTGATGATGATGATGATGATAATCAACATACGAGTACAAGCGCTGATAGTCTTTGTGTCATCACTTGTGTACACGTCTTTCATCTCTACAGCAGCTAACCCCCCTATATGAGGCGAGCTTGTCAACTATTTTGTTGCCACGAACCCCCGAGTGACTTAAACAATATGTTCAATATTCCCTGAACTTTTATTAATCACCGATAAATCACAGAAATGAGATAATATAAAAGAAAGTGTTCATGATATGACGAAGTTAAAGCTCAACATACTTCTGGCACATATTATACTAATG
>JAVIAB010000050.1:52027493-52032493 GCA_032433765.1 Megaustenia siamemsis
ACAAAGAGAGAACATATAAAGAGACAACAGAGAGAGAAAAGAAAAGCACACAAGTAGAGAGAGAACAGAGAGAGAATAGAAAGAGAGAACAGAGAGAACATAGAGAGAACAGAAAGAGAACATAGAGAGAACAGAGATAGAGAGAGAACACAGAGAGAACATAGAGATATAAGAGAGAAAACTGAGAGAGAACATAGAGAGATCAGAGATATATATATATAGAGAGAGATAACAGAGAAAGAACACAGATACATAGATAAAACCAGAGATAGAGAAAGATCAGAGAGTGAGAACACAGAGAGAGGGCAGTTATAGAGAACAAATAGAGAATAGAAATGGAGAGAGAGCAGAGATAGAGAAAATAGATAGATAGAGAATGGAAATAGAGAGAGAGAGAACAGAGAGTGAACAGAGAAAGAGAGAGCGAACAAAGATAGTGGACAATGAGAGAACAGAGATGGAGAGAGAGTAGAGAGTGAACAGAGAATGAGAGAGGGAACAGAGAGAGAGAACAAATAGAGAACACAGATGGTGAAAGAGAGAACAGAGAGAGAAAGAGAGAGGGAACAGAAAGAATAAAAGAGAGAGCAGAGAGATAAATAGAGAGAGAAGGAGAGAGAGAACAGAGATATAGAACATAGAGAGTGAACCTAGGGGGAGAGAGAGAGAAAGTCTAAAGAGGTGCCTATGTTGACAGATAAATGAAGCTCTCCTTCAGATTATACACAACTACAACAAATGGTTGTATCTGGCAGCTTCTAACCCAGTCTCTGTCTTCTTTGATATTTAGTTTATCTGTTCGTTACATACGAACCTCAGTTTCTAAATATTCTTTTTAATGGTTTCTATCTTTGAAACTTATATTTTGCCATCAAAACATCAGGGCTATATTTCACATTGTCAGTAATGCGTATTGTGACCGCCAAAATATAATGTGTGGCTTCAAATGGTTCAAAACTATAACCGTCATTGAACGCCGTCTCCGCATCGAAGGTTGGCTGCCATGGAGCGTCATTCCACTCTGTCTCTTGTTTTAATGGTGCAGGTTGTCATAGGCTGACTTGTCCCTCTTTTGATGTTGCTCGTCCATGTTAGTCTTGGTCCGCTCTGCCTCTTTTACCTTGTATTTTCCATTCGAAGAATACTTTAAGTAGACTGCTGTCTCTTTTAACATGCCCAAAAATCACATTTGTCTTGTTTAAATTGTATTTAGTAGTTCTCTTTTCATTATTTAGTCGTGTAAGAAGACTAATCAAACAACACAGAACTGGAGTCGTCAGTCTCTGGACACTTTGAGATTGCTGAGGAGGGAATCTGAGCACCTATGGACATGTTTGAAGTGCAATGATGATGACCCGCTAATAACTCAATAACTCAATAACTCTTCATACTGTTCTATAAATCCAACATTTCAAAGGCTTTAATTTTCTGTTCTAATATCCATGTTTCTGCACCATTTATGAACGTTGAGAAGATATAGAGAAGATATACATTGCCCGTAGTAAAAAGAAATTCAAGTGTTTTTGTGTGTTCCGATACTTGAGAAAAGTAACAAACAACACAAGAAGAGATAGAATACCAAATGAAAACATTAGAAAAATGGTAGGAATAAAACCCTGCCAAGAATATATAGAACTACAACAACTTAAATGGTTGGGCCACCTGGTCAGAATGAATCCTCACCAATCACCATCAAAGGCGTTCTTCTTGAGAAGGCATGGAAAAAGACCAAGAGGAAGACCTAGAAGAAGATGGATAGATGCAGCGATAGAGACATGTAACAACAAAGAAAAACCACTAATTCAGACAGTTTGTGCAGCTCAAGAACGACAAATGATATCAACCACGACACCTTTTCCGTATCAGTGAAAAGAGAAAAGAAAAAAGAGAAGATATAATAACATTTTGCTATTCTTAGTTTTAGCCCTGGTGTTATTTTTTATTTTTATTATTATTATTATTATTTTTTTTGCATTCGCCAGCTTCACCTCTGACGAAATCCCTAGAGACAAGGAACTGAATTTTGCGAGTTTATCTGTTTTTCCCTGGCAGCCGTGTGAACAGGGATCTCTCGCCGCACAAGCAGATAACTCCATCTACTGAGGCACTCATATTTTTTTCCGTCCATGAGTAATTAAATTTTCAAGCCGGGCCTCGCCGCTTGAGACCAGGGGTGGTTGCTGCAGAGATAAATCAAAAATAAAAGTCCCAACTTGTTCGGCCGGGATTTGAACTCACAACCTCTCTGTCTCGAGGCCGGCGTCTTACCTCGAGATCAACCAGTCCCCCATATCATCATCATCATCATCATGTGCCGTACTGGTTGGCGTTGGCGATCATGTCCTTCCACAATCTTCTATATACAGTGCATCGTATGAGTTCTGTTGTTGACTGTTTTCCATGCCATGACACCAATCTATCCAGTATTTTCTCTCTTTGTCGTCCGCGATCTCTCTTTCCTTTTATTTTGCCAGTTGTAACCGAGTATTCCAACTTTCCTCTTCTCATGATGTGCCCAAAAAATGTTGATTGCTTCTTTCTCATGTTTTTTAAGAGCTCCCTTTTTGTGTTGGCCTCTTTGAGAACTTTCTCATTGGTCTTTTTAGCTGTCCAGGGAACTTTCAACATTCTTCTGAGAAATCTCATCTCTGTGGCCTCTAATCGTCTTTTCATTTGTTTGTCTATTGTCCATGATTCGCTTCCATTGGTCAGAATTGGTTCTATATAGCATCGATGAACTCTCTCATTTCTATTGACATAGATTTGTTGCATAAGATATTTTTCATTTTCTGAATTGCTATTTTGGCCTGAGCTACTCTGCTTTTTATTGCTGTGGTGCATCTTCAATCTGATGTTATCACTGTGCCCAAGTATTTCAAACGTTGTGCTTGTTTCAGATTTGTCTTGTCTATTTTTATGCTGCATTATGGTGATGATTGTTTCTTCGATATAACCATTACTTCTGTTTTCTTACTATTCAGACTGAGACTTGTCTTGTTGCTTTCTTTTACTATTAAATCTATAATTTCTTGTAGCGCATTCCCTGTCTCTGCTATTAAGACTGTGTCATCCGCATATCGTAAATTGTCCCGCACATGGTCAGTATGAAACCTTATTTGCTGAACTTTCGCCGATCCTATTCAACATCGACACCAGCAAAAACAGTAACAAATTAACAGTCATAACTAGAGCGGCATAGGCGTCACGCCATTCTAGAACGTGTTTCATCTCTACACATGCTTAAAGTCTCATGTAGCTTCAGTAATGGAAACGTCTCTGAGAGAGATAAGAAAAGATTATTCTTCTGGAACTGAATGTGTTCAGCAACTCAAAGCTGATTCATCATAAATTACCTCCCATTAGTGGGTTTGGGGAAAAAAACCTAACGTGGGTCTTAGAGTGAAGGCAAGCATGTACTAAGATATGCCATGCTGAAGTCGAATGTGTCGGGTTAAAATGTACATATATTAAAGCCTGTTGTAAAGAACTGCAGAATTAAACCACGCCCACTTAATTAGGTCCCTATAAGGGAGGACTTGGAAGAGGTACAATCGTCCGGAAATCAATAAAGAAGAAGAAGAGTGCGAAGAAGATACAGAAGAGAAGGATGAAGAAGAAGAGGAAGAAGAAGATGAGGAGGATGAAGAGGAAGAGGAAGAAGAAGATGAGGAGGATGAAGAAGAAGAGGAAGAAGAAGATGAGGAGGATGAAGAAGAACAAGAAGAAAAGGTAGAAGGAAAAGCAGAAGAGGTGGAAGAAGTGGGGGAGGAAGAAGAAGAAGATGAGGAAAAGGAAGAAGTGGAAGAGGAAGAAGAAGTAGATGAGGAGAAGGAAGAAGTGGAAGAGGAAGAAGAAGTAGATGAGGAGAAGGAAGAAGTGGAAGAGGAAGAAGAAGAAGATGAGGAGAAGGAAGAAGTGGAAGAGGAAGAAGAAGAAGATGAGGAGAAGGAAGAAGTGGGGGAGGAAGAAGTAGAAGAAGAGAAGGAAGAAGTGGAAGAGGAAGAAGAAGAAGATGAGGAGAAGGAAGAAGAAGAAGCAGAAAAATAAGGAAGAAGGCGAAGACATTGAGGAAGAGGTTGAGAAGGAAGAAGAACAGAGGGGAAAAGAAGAGGACGATGTGGAAGAAGGAGAAACAGTGCAGGATTTAAAAAAATAAAAGAAACAGAATTAAACAGGAAGAAAGGAAAGAGAAAAAGAAATGCTCAAACGTGAGCATAAAATATTTGGATCAGTTTCTAGGCGTGCTGTAAAGTCCGACTAAGAGACAAGTCGTAATAACGTCAAATTAAGCTGTTGCTGCTGGAAGCGTTTGACAGCCAGAGCTAATGTCTCTGCCACCTCACTCAAGGACAGGACAAATTTAAAAGGTGTCAGATCGAAATGTCTAGGGGAATTAAAACAAAAAATGTTTATACTGTTTGTCATAGAGGAAACCACGTTATATATATTATAAGCACAGTTGTTGATTTAAATCTAAAAAGGGCATTTTAGTTTTAACTGCAAAGCTTTTCCAGCAATTAAGGGTGGTGGTGTGGGGGAAAATAAGGGCCTGCAACCTACGGTCGCAATAGCAGGTTTGGCGCACCATCAGCTGACCAAGACCTAGCAGGTCTACCTCCTTGTGGTATCCTCCGGTAACAGTCTGCGTCAAAACAGGCTGGCTAACAGAAGCTAGGATCACCGTGTTCCCTGTAGTGGTGGCTGTTACTGATATAGAAGACCCAGTACTACAGTTCCTCTGGGCTGGACAAGTAGTTTCCCAACATAGTCTGGGATAGACGAACCCCAATTTCTCCAGTAAGAGCTGGGAATGCCAAGAAAGCCATTACGACCCGCCGAATCAATGAGTCAAAGGGCACCCTGCCCGCATCAACTCGTGGCACTACGTCAAATTAAAAAAAAATGGATGGTGATGTCCTGAGTTCACTACATTTCCCTGACTTTTAAAATTGATATTTTATAGGAGTGTTTCCAATTTGTAACAAAACGCAAGACAACAG